>JAODKM010000511.1:0-11092 GCA_026780845.1 Petrocephalus sullivani
CCACTCCTCTTCAATAGCTGTGCGAAGTTGCTGAATATTGGCAGGAACTGGAACACGCTGTCATATACGCCGATCCACTAACACAGATTTAGACAGATTTGTGAACAATATTTGAGAGAAATTGGTCTATTGTGTATGTAGAAACATTTTCCGATGTTTGAGTTTAGCTCATGAAAAATGGGATTAAAAACAAGAGTGTTGCATTTATATTTTTGTTCAGTGTAGGTGGGGTTCCATAACTTACAAAGGGTATTAAACATAATTAATTTTAACAAAGAAATGCCAGATACAGCATTCCTATCACTGGATGCCAAAATGGCCTTTCATAGGGGTGAGTGGCCTTATCTTTTCATTATTTTAGAAACATTGGGGTGTGGGAATAAATTCATAAAATGGGTTCAGATTATATGCAAAAATGCCACAGCAGAAATCGTGTCAAACAGGAATTTTTCAAAACCAATACAAATCAGTCAAGGCTGCCAACAAGGGTGGCCTTTGTTGCTACTACCATTTACATTAGCAATCAAACCTCTCACAATAACAATATGTTTGGATGCGGAACTCAGGGAAATAACAGTGGGATTGAGAGAACATAGAATTTTCCCTGTATATTCCATGTATATGCGTTTGCCTTTTTATTAGCATCAGTATTTAGATATGTTTGGCCTGTATGTGTCTTTAGACGGTCGTAATGTTTTGTGTATCACCCTAATAAATGTGCCTCACCTATGACACCTGTGACAGTAAGATCTTCAAATGTCAAATTGCTTTCTTTCTCTATGTGCAGTATCAGACTGAATAAAAAAAACAAGGACTAAATAAATACAAAATTATACATTGTCAATTTACACGTTACTACTCATGATACTGGTCAGATGACAGCCACCTGCCTTTAAGGTGATGAATCCGTCTGTTGCCATGGACAATCTGTCAGCTACCTACTATGTGAGTCGCCACTTGTTTCTGACCATTGGGCTTTAGTTCACCTGGTATTATTCATGTGCTTGGCCATTCTTAACAGAAGAATCACATGCTATGGTCATTACGTTGTAATTGGTAGTCTGATATGAGTAAAAATAAATCATGACAGCACTGTTGGTGTTCTGTACATGTCACTGCTAGGTTAACCCTGTAAATATCCTGCAAAGAAGTTTCCTGTGGTCAAATACTAACCATTGATGAGGGGCTAGTGGAAGGCAATTGATGAACCAGAAAGGTGTACTTACAAAACATATTTGTAATAAAGTGTGTGGTGAATGTATTCCGTTTCTGGGGTGAACATCTATATGGTCTAAATAGCTATTTCTTCTGTCTTGTCCTAGAATTATGCTACAACAAGATATTGAGCAGAGACGAAGCAGGGGTCTAGCAACAGAAGCATTTGTTCTGCAGCTGTTGATGTTAAAATTGTTTATTATAAAGGGAACATTATCATATATGTTGTTAAAATTTAATACATTGTTAACAAGATTGGATTTGCTTGTCTAAGAATGTTAAACTGGCTACACAGATGAAAAAACATACTAATTTAACAATAGATGTTTCAGTGAAAAGGTGTTTGAGCAATTCTTACATTATTAGTGTTGTGTCCTGCCCTGTCCTGACCTGACCTGACCTGTCTAATCCCCCTGTCTCCTCTCTGGCGTGACTCTAACAAGCCACCCCTGGTGATGGTTAACCTCTCATCCCTGCCCTCATTAACTACTCCAAGCTGCCTCTTATCTGCTCCCTCGTTAGTCCTGTATTTAAGTGCTTCCTAGGCCTATGCCTCCCAGTTTGGTAGTTACTGTCAGTCCTGCCTGCTGCAGCCAAAGTTTGTGGAGCACCAGGTTTTGATCCACTGTGGTCCTTTGGCTTTCTGGTTTGTTTCCATAAAGGCCTGTTTGTCGTCTCCTGCTCCTAAGTCCTTCATCCAGCCTGGCATGATAATTAGGAAGAATTGCTCTTTTGTATTTTAATATGAAGTATTTAAATTTGACTAATACATTAATTTGTTTGAAATTGTCTTCACATGAGCTAAAATGGTAACTTAAGTATCATTTTGCGTAACTAGAATGACGCGATCACATGGAAACCTGTCCAAGAAGGGATGAGCTGTTGCATCCTAGCAGTAAACGTTCAAGAAACATGGTGTGGACCCTACAAAATAATCAACATTTTAATTACTTGTAAGGACATCATTTTGTTAGTTGGGATCATCTTAACAAGCGGAGTGGTGCTAAAACCATATGTATCCCCCCATATGGAAATGGCATAAAAGTCGTCATTACAGCGCCAGTTGTAACAACGCCGCTTTGACGCCCCGGTGCGCGCTGGAATACGCGCGGCGCCCGTTCTGCTCTACGCGCCGTTGACCAGCAGGTGACACTAGTGAGCATTTCGAAGCCTCGCGAAATGAGCCACTTTACAACACAGTTGGAGTTCCAGAGCTTCGAGAATTTTCATCTATTAATCAGCTGTTTTTGTGTTTTCCCCGTTTGAATTATTTTTCTTTTCAATGTTAATTTATAATCGTTCCTAATCGGTGATTGGGTACGGCGTCTCTGCTGCCACAGAAACTGGAACCGAAATATTTCGTGGCGGCCAGGAAGGTTCCCGTCAGGACGCATTTGGCTGTGACACCGGGCGCCCTTTCCAGTAGGTTCCAGCGGGCGCAGGCATAAGGCGCCGGGCGCGCTAGCGACTGTTCTGGAAAGCTGCCGGGCGGGGAGAGCGGACGCGCCGCTGGCCCGGGTCACAGCAGAACGCTTCGGCGATCGGCGGTATCTGACCGATAAGCAGATTCGCGCCTGGGTACTCGCCCTGTGCAGCGGGCGACGCGGTCTGTCCGAGAGTCTCACGCCGTAACCGACATTGTCGCTCCCGGCGTCGCCATGGCCAAGTGGGGCGAGGGGGACCCGCGCTGGATCGTGGAGGAGAGAGCCGACGCCACCAACGTCAACAACTGGCACTGGTGAGGGCCGCCGGGGAAAGCCGGGCCGGACCGGGGCGCTGGGGGCGTCCGCCGAGCCGGGCTTCCGCACGCACATGGTGCCGGCGAGGGGGCCGCCGGCCGCTCCGCGAGCTGCTGCCCATTATTTCGCTTTATCTTTCGGATAATGTCCTTCCTGCGCCTTCATGTTAGCAGGTCTGTCGTGGGAAAAGGTGCCCGGTGTTTCACATTGTATTAGTTTGTATGTATGTATGTGCACGTTCGGGTCTGTTCCGATCGCATGCGTGAGGGATGTAGGAAACCTCCGCGTACGGAGTGGCCTGGTCCCCGGTACCGGGCGCCGCATGTGGCCGCGAATGTCGGACTCCGGAGACCTGAGCGCCCGGCGTGGGACGCGGGGACGCGGTGCTCCGCTGCGGGAAAGACGCGGACAGAAGCTGCCGGGTGGTTATACGATACCGCAGCCCCCGATCCGCCCAGAGAGCCCTCTGATTGGGCTGGGGAGGCTATTTGCGGAGCTCCCGGGGCGGGCGGAGCGCAGCCGGTACGGGGGCCGGGGGCCAGCGGCTGTGTGCCGTATAGGGAGAGCAGCTGGTGTAGTGAAAGGAAGAGGTGCAGCTGGGGGAGTAAGAACATGTCGTCGCCAGGATGTTCCATCCCACTTGGAATGGTGCTTCAGCTTGGTTTTATTTCTAATTTGGGGCTTTTACCATTTGTTTTAATTTCGGAAAGTTATCGATTTATCGACATCGAATCTGGGGTGCTTCCCGGTGTAAGCATGATTAAAAACAAATGGCTTATGCTGTTTTTGTGACTTGGCACAATGGCCAGCGAAAGCTCAGGAGTCGCTCTCGCCTTACGCCATCCCTCTGTCTGCGTGCAGGACTGAGCGGGATGTGACCTCCTGGTCCTCTGACAAGCTGAAAGAGCTGCTCCTTGGAGTCCGTGTGGAGGGTAAGGAGGGCAGCTGTGAGATTGCGGAGGTGAGCAAGCTGGAAGGCGAGGCCTCCATCAACAACCGCAAAGGCAAGCTCATCTTCTTCTATGAGTGGGATGTCAAGGCCAAGTGGACAGGTGAGTTATTGCCGATGGTTTGAGTTCTTTGAGTCCATTTGGGTTATCTAGTGAATTTCATTAATGCCCCCTTTTTGTTCAAACAATTTAATAAAAATACAGTAAAGCTGTGCCCCTTTCAGCTTTAATTGGCTACTTCTTATGGTCTTCCAGTGAGACTTTTGACACCTGTTCTGTAGCTAGGTAACCATGCATTTCACTGCACATTGTACCAAGCCTAACACACAAAACTTTAAACCTGGGATATCCCCTCAGAATGCTGATGGGATCCTTGTTCGGTACTCTGAGCCCTCATTGGAATGTTTTTTTTTTTTCTTTTTCAGGAACATCAACTACTGGGATCATATATAAAGGAAACATAGAAATTCCCAACCTGTCTGATGAGAATGACATGGATGAACTAAATGTAAGTATTTTAATTAGTAAAAGATATCTGGTCATTGTACAAATATCAATGCAGGGACATGGGAATTTCCCATAAGATACACAGACACAGGTGAGAGTGAAGCTTGGGGTCAGAGTGCGGGGTCAGCCATTTGTTTGCCAACCCTGGATCAACCTGGATCTGCTTTTTCAGGTTAAGGGCCTAACTCAAAGCCCCAAGGGAGATAGAATCACTCTGCTGGCCATGGGTTTTGAATCAATGACCGTCTTGTCACAAGATAAGTGTGGCAGCTGTCAGTGTGTACATGTGCTCTGACTACAGTGCTAAATGTTATTTACCTCTCCTGACAGATCAGTGTGTCACTTTGTAAGGACGAGCCTGACACCCCCCTGCTATCCCTAATGAAAAAGGAAGGGGTCAACCAGATAAGGGTGGCCCTGGGGGGCTACGTGGAATACCTGAAAACGGGTGAGCCTGCCGCTTTTCCTTGGAGATGTTTTCTGCTTGTCATACCATCCAATGTTATACAGTAGTATACAGCATTTAGACTGTATTTCCAAAGACATTCCGGTATCTTGGCCGACACGCTCTCCCCACCTTAGTAAAAAAATGTATTAAAAGCATAATTTTGTGTGACTTATGTCAATGTAATCAGCTTCCCCAGATCAGTGCCTGTTCTTTCATGTGCCACCACTGACTAGGACTATGGCCTTGTCACATGATTTAATTGCCCCATGTTAAATTTCACTGGGGGGTGTTCTCCCACTATCTGGGGAATACAGCCAAAGGTCTACTACAAGTTCCTCTAATTTGCCAAATAAATATAAGGACAAACAACAACGTCCTTTCATTACCTTTTCAGTGCTTTGGAGTGGCAGCCAATCGCGTCATATCCTGAGCGAGAAGCAATGTGATTGGCTAAAAGTTGCTATGGCAGTCGCAGTAGACCACCCCAGTGTCAGCGTAGGAGTTAAATTTTTTTTTTTATTATTTCGATATATTTTTTAGTAATATTGCATAATTTTGCTATTTATCATTTTTTTGTCTTTTTTTATTATAAACTTGCGTTAATAAAAGAAATATATTAGTGTACTGGGCGATTATTATTTTTTTTTCTTCAAAATATTTCTACACAATTATCAAAACCTGTACAGTACATGCGCTTTAAGCTTTTAACATTTGTACCGCTACATTCAAAAGCGTATTCTGCCGCTACCGCCTTTCTTTAAAAGAATCCCAAGATTCATCGTGATTTAGTTCCGCAGTGCATCTTGGGATACATTGGGCTGCGAAGGATACACCCAACCCATCCTTAAAAAAACGGGGAAAAGTAGGACGCGTTTGTGGACTGCATTTGGAGGAGCTGTTGAATTCGGACAGCCTCGGCGCGGCGCTGTGACGTAATCGGCCTACAAATGCGCCCTTAGTAGGACGCAGCACCCGAATTCGGACACAGCATATGTGTAGGCAACTGCTGTCTTAGAAATGTTGAACCTGGAAGCAACCTGTCGCTCAGTGTAGCCTTCTGCCAGCAGTATGGCAGCAAAATTGCAGATTATTTTTTTTAATTGTGCTGTGGTCCAATTTTTTCCGTGGCTGTAATTGCAATAAAACATTACTTTGTAACTTGTTACCCCCAGTACTGGTTATGAGTCATGTGACTCTTGGCCAATCGCTGATAAGGAGAATGAGATGAATTCCTTCTTCTCAGAGTTCACCCAGGGTATGATCCTCCCCACGGCCAATGGCATGAACAAGCAGGAGCAGACGCCCCAGGCCAAAGGCAGCACGGAGAAAGTGCAGGTGGGTGTCCATGGACTGCACAGGCTGTACACTCTGGTCATGTGATGTTTGGTGAAATGGGATTGGCTGCCAGGCTAGTGCAGGTGCACTGTCCAAAGCATAACTCCAGTTATTATAGTGAGAAAATGACACACAAAGGCATCTGCACACAAACTATTTGGTACTTGAAAAGTGTCCAGTATATTCTGGCCATGGTTACTTAAGCACCCCCATTGCAAAATAGTATGAGTAATTGTATGGCGCAGTTAATATATAGCTGTAATATATATATTAATATATACCTGTAATGTGGTTGTCTGCTTTTGTAGAGCGCTTGGTTATGAGATTTTACTTTTCAGTTATTGTTGATTCCCACAGCTCCATTGATCTGTTTAGTTAGATCTCTGGAACACTTCAAGGCTTATCAGAGGGGCTTATGAGAGGTCTTGATGCACTGGTGGGAGGGGCTTCTTTGGATTGTGAGATGGGCAAACATGAGCTGTCTTGCCTTGGTGCACATGTGGGAGGGGCTTATGTATACAAGTTGAATCCACTCCATCGCACAGTTGCCGGCTTTATCCCGTTGCCTAAGGAACCACAGATCATGTAGCTTAGACTCTGAGGAGGGTTTGATCTTTAGGACTGCACATTTACCACATGACATGTCTCAAATCTGTTTCCTCTGAGTGGTTGGTTTAAATGCACATTTAGTGACATTAGGTTTTAGCTGATGATACAGGAGGAGAGGATACTCCTTGGGTTAGTCAAAGGCAGAGTGTTTCTGAAGAGCCCTGTTTCTGCCTACAGTCAGGAGCTGTCAGCTCCACAGCCTCACCCAGCACTGGTGTGAAGATCCCCACATGCAAAGTCAGTCTGAAGGAGACGTTCCTCACCTCACCAGAGGAGCTCTACAGAGTGTTTCTCCATGAGGAGGTGAGCACAAATGTACAAATTGTCTGTCTATCTCTGATTTCTTCAGCAGACTAAAGGGAGAATAAGTATTACTTTCTTGAATCGGGAATTAATTGCAGTAATCCTGGACTACAGCTGTATTTCGTTTAAGATGAGATACGATAAAATAATCCTTTATTAGTCCCACAAGTGGGAGATTTGCATTGTTATGGCGTTACAGGTAAGCACCAAAGAAACGATAACGGTAACAACAGAAAAAACAATAGATTAAAAAAGTTAGAGTAAGGCTGGATAAAAAGTAAATTTTACAAAAATATAGACATTTGTGTGTGAAAGAAATGTGTCCATATAAACCCATATATGTATGTTGATAAATTGCACATTGTACACAGTAAAATATTGCACATAAGGGAGATATTGCACCTATTGAGAATTGCACATAAAAAAGCGATACTGCCCATGAGAGGGAACTTCCACGAGTCAGTCTGTGGCGTTTGTTTGTTTGTTTGTGTGTGTGTGTGTGTGCGGTCAGCTGCAAGATGTTGGTTGTACCGTCTGACAGCTGCTGGAAGGAAAGACCTTCTGTATCCCTCCTTCCCACACCGTGGGGGCACCAGCTTGTCGCTGAAGGAGCTGCTCAGTGCTGTCAGGGTCTCCTGCATTGGGTGTGAGATGTTGTCCAACAGGGATGATAGCTTAGCCAACATTCTCCTGTCAGTCAGTCTCCACAGGGTCCAGAGGGCATCCTAGAACCGAGCCGGCCCTCCGGATCAGTCTGTTCAGTCTTTCTGTCCCCAGCGGTAATGCTGCTGCCCCAGCAGACCACACAGTAAAAGATGGCTGATGCCACCACAGAGTCATAAAAGGTCTTCAGGAGCGGCCCCTGCACTCCAAAAGACCTGAGCCGCCTCAGCAGGTACAGCTCTGCCCTTAGTATTGTAAGTCCAGTCCAGTTTAATGTTCAGATGAACACCAAGGTACTTGTAGCTCTCCACAGCCTCAATGTCCATACCCTGGATGTTCAGTGGCTGTGGTGGAGGATGTTTGTGCCTGTGGAAGTCTACCACCAGCTCCAAGGTTTTTCCAGTGTTCTGAAGGTAGTTCTGCCGGCACCAGTCCACAAAGTCCCTAGTCAGTTCTCTGTATTCCCTGTCGTCCCCATCAGTGATGAGGCCAACTATTGCAGAGTCGTCAGAACTTTTGCAGGAAGCAGTTGGTGGAGCTGTGGGAGGAGTCTGCAGTATAGATGGTGAAGAGGAACGGCGCCAGGACCATTCCTCCTGGGCCTCCTGTACTGCAGACAACCCTGTCCGACACACAGCCCAGGGTTCTCACATACTGTGGTCGGTTAGTGAGGTAGCTCAGGATCCACTCCTGTGTGCTCCAGCTTGTCCCTCAGGATTGTGGGTAAGATGGTGTTGAAGGCACTGGAGAAATCAAAGAACATGATTCTCACAGTGCTCTCAGTGGTCTCCAGGTGTGAGAGGGAATGGTGTAGGAGGTTGATGGTGGCATCGTCCACTCCAGTGCCAGGCTGGTAGGCAAACTGAAGTGGGTCCAGAGATGAGCTCACCAGGGGCCGAAGCTGAGGAAGGATCAACCGCTCCAGGGTCTTTTGGTTTATAGGGGTAAACCATTGTATGCCAGCTGCTGGTTCTAGCTGGTGGTGCATATAGAATAATGTTTATCAGCTTATTCTGCAGCCAGGTTCATACGTTTATTTTTTTTCCTCCCTTGTCTGTGTAGATGGTGCAGGCATTTACTCATGCACCAGCCACGGTCAATGCTGACAAAGGGGGCAAATTTCGGCTGCTGGACGGGAATGTCTGTGGAGAATTCAAGGAACTGGTAAGGGAGAGACTCGTTATCGAGTGGGAAGCACTTCCTTTAGTTTAAAAGTTTGTGGTATTGATTTATAGTTTGATTTAATAATCGCTTTACTTAAACACACTTTAAACTTTCAAACTTTTACTTTAATCAACAAGAACAAAAAATGTAATTTATTCCAGGTTCCGGATGAGAAGATTGTCATGAGATGGCGGTTTAAGACGTGGCCTAGTGGTAGGTGGTGATTTTCCAATAGCTACTCAGTCATAGTTAAGGATTTGCTTGATGTCGCGCCGCTGCTGGGTCATTGCACCTAATCAGATCTTTATTTGCACCCTCTGTTTGCACACTGTGTCTCGTGTCTTACCGTCAAATATTCATAATAATAGTAATGATAATAATTGGATGCTGGCCACCCTTGCACCCCCTGACCTCTATCCCTAACCCCACTGCACTAGGCTTAGGTGCGGTCTAATTTCTCATACCGTCCAATGGTCCGGTATCTTGGCCGACACACTCTCCCCAACTGTATCAAAGGCATAATTTTTTTTTTTGACTTGTCAGTGTAAACGGCTTCACCAGATCAGTGCCTGTTCTTTCATGTGCCACCACTGACTAGGACTATGGCCATGTCACATGATTTAATTGCCCCATGTTAAATTTTACTCTCCCACAATCTGGGGAATACAGCCGAAGGTCTTCAGGGTCATACGGTCATACTGCCGTTTTAATTAAGGATTCTCCCTGTGCGCGCACTGAGAGCCCTGCCCTTCCCCCGCAGAGCATTACGCCACCATCACCATACACCTTGTGGAGCATGGGGGCGAGACAGAGTTGAGGCTGGAGTGCGCGGGGGTGCCGGTGAACGAGGAGGACAGGACCAAAGAAGGCTGGCAGCGGTATTACTTCGAGGCCATCAAACAGACGTTTGGCTATGGGGCCCGGCTCTACTGAAAGCCTCGCATGGTGGAACTCCTCCTGAACTGGAAACAAAACGGAAGCGTGCTCGCTCGGTCCTTTTTGTTTGTGTATATTGCATTCATTTCTAGGAAGACTGGATCTGCACACCAGCTGTACAGCACGCATGAATGAACTGTGCCTTCGTGCCCCACATAGAAGTTTAAGCTTTGCACATGGTTTTTGTAGTCCGAGCTTCTGTGGATATTTCAAGGAGCAAGAAAGTAAATAGGAATTGCAAAGGAAGAAACCTAATTTAACTCACTATTTAAAAATGGTAATTGGCCCTTTTTGTTCATTTGTCATGTTAATATGAATAAAATACCATTTTGAATTTGAGCCTTTTTTCATAATGAAAATGACTCGTGTAAAGACCTCAGGAGTTCCATGCATCGTAGTATCGTAGTAAGTTTGAACACAATTTTCCCCTTTAATGCAAGATAATGGTTTGCTGTTATAATAGTTTCATTGACAGCATTTGCCTGAGTACTGCAAGTCCAAATTTTCTTACTGGATATATATGTAATGGCTTGAGCAGTGTATTTAAATGTTCTATGTTCAGACAATTTATTGCAATGTTTGGCATTCAAGTGTAAATCAGCAGCTGGTAAAGTTACAAGATGGCTACAGAGGACAACTGTAATGGCACATTTTTAAAGGTTTCCTGTACTGCTATAATGTTTGCCAGGGGTTTGCACCCCTATTTAAATAAAATTAATAATTCATTTTTTGGATTGCTGTTCTTTGATGATGGTTAGCTGAGTGTGTGCATAGGAGACTGACTGGGTCTGTGAAAAAGCCCCATTGAGGGTTTCTTACATGTATTTCCTGTGCCCTGGGCCAAGCATGGTGTCCTTTCACCTAAAATGTGTAAGAAGCCATAGGCTGCATGCAGTATGTATATAGAACCCCTGGCAAAAAATATGGAATCGGGGGTGTCTTTCTCAATAGCGATCAATCTTAATGAATAACGAACAACATAAAGAACAAGCAAGGTCTACGTGTGTTTCCCGAAACACTTCGTTATTACAGAAATAACGAACGATCTCTAAGTAGTACTTTGTTGGCTCCTCCCCCGCCTCCACATAAGAAAAGCACAGACTGTCGATAACAGGAACATCGATCCCACGTATTTCCATGGTGAACGTGGACGTGGAGATCGTTCAGGACTACAAGTACCTCGGCATCCACTTGGACAATAAGTTGGACTGGTCAAAGCACTC
>JAODKM010000512.1:0-11079 GCA_026780845.1 Petrocephalus sullivani
CTGAAGACGACCGTCCAGATCCGTCCAGGACCGTTACACCTGTTTAAGCTGCGCGTGATCAAACTGAAAATGGCGCGAGGCCGCCGCGCGTCCGCGCCGCCTTCGCCGTCTGGGGGCGCGCTTTCTGGAGGCGGGGCGAACCCGGGCCGGGTGACGGTAAACGGAGGTGACAGTTGGGCGGAGCTGCCGACTTTGAGGGCGGATCCGCACCGGGCATCTTTGTTATCGGGGCAATTAGTTTACACTGTGACAAAAAAAGTTAAGCACCCAGACGAAGTGATGGAAATGAAATGAATCTGCACGTGGTGGAAGGTCGTGTGACTGTATAGTAATGATTGTACAGTAATATCAGATCAAACGGACGACGGAGTTGGCAGTATGGGCACACTGCTGGTCCCATGTCAGTAGGGTTTACGACCACCTAGCTTCATGCAAACCCACAATGCGTTCCCTATCAAACTCCCATCAAGTGCTGGTAAGGCTGCACGTCTCTGTGCGTCCTCTGTGTCTAGTGACTAAACTTCCTAGCTCCTTGCAAATTAAATCATGTTCATCCCCATCACTGGTCTGCATGTGTACCAAATTATATCCAAATTGGACCATTACTTCTGGGTGCTTAATTCTTTTGTCACTGAGTGTATTTGCATACATATTATCATATTATTTACATCCATGGCCACATGTCATGGTAACATATGGGTAAGATGACAGACCAGTGGCCATAACACCTAAAAAACATGAGCCACAAGAACCACACCAGGCTCATACTGACCATGCAGTCTGACTTGTGAGTCTCTTCACAAATCACATGTGGCCAGTCAGTCATCGGTAAGTCTGTGTATCAGGCAGGTGGTGGGCTACAAGTTTTTATTATTTAGAAAAGTGACCAATAATTTTGACCAATACTTTTACATTTAGATTGATTGTCCCACTCTAAACTATTTTCTCTGTCTGTACCGTATTGGATTGCATAGCATCATATTCTTTTGCATTGCATTGTATCATGCTGAATTGCATTGTGCTGAATCAAATTAAGTTGCATCACTGCACCACAATAGGGATGAATCATATCGTATCGAATTAGGACTTGCTCCATATGTGTTTTTTTATGTATCGGATCATTTGCAATGCAACAAGATGTGTGTGTCTGTGTGTGTGTCTCCAGGTTTTGCTATAGAGCTTGGGCACCCATGTGACAGACACAATGCATTGTGGGATTGATCTGCCATGGTGGTGGGATACCTCTCGTTTTCAAGGTAACAGTGCACTAGTTGTGTCTATAGTTCTGTATTAGGATTCATTTACTAAAAGTGAGAAAATGTGAGTGATGTTTGTGTAGTTGGACCAAAATACCTCACAAGTATGGCTAAACCTGTACATACACAGGCCTTACGACATAATGTATACACTGCAAGTCTCTGACCTCTAGACCTTACAGTGGACTGTACATGCTGCTGACAGTTTTGTTTCTGTGTATGTGCTGGGAGTGTATCTGTCGCAGGAAGGAGAGTCGGGTTACCAAGTTCACTGTGATTATTAATTTGCCACCAGAAAGTTTAAATATCAAATAAAAAGGGGCAGCTTCAGCCAAGCCCAGGGACAGAAAGATAAAATGCTGACAAGGTGTCCAGTGATTGGTGGATGGCTGCTCTGCTCTGGAAGTGCTCCTGGTGGACAGAGGAGGAGGTGGCTGTGAGCCGCCCTGCCAGCCTGTGCTGTACGAGGCCCGGGATGACGGGGGTCTCTGTGGGAGGTGGGGAGCCTCCAGCATCTCCTCCAGGGGTCCTGCTGCCCCTTCATACGGTCAGGGCTGCTTCCCACATGCAGCAGCCACTGGAATCAGTCATTAATTTTTAGGTGTCGATTTTCATATACACGCAGTGACATAGACACATACACACTCACACGTTTGGGGGTGTAACAATCAGAACATGGTATTCGACACAAATCGCGGGTTTTTACAAATAATTATTTATTTGTTTTCCTGAAGTGAAAAAGCATGTGAAATAGCTGGTGCTCCTGCTAGCTGTGAGCGCAGTGGGTATCTGTGCTCCGCCTGCCTGTGCAGACGTGACAGGAAGACAGGCGAGTGGAGGGGAGGGAGAGCGCAGGCTGAAAAGGAGTAACGCACTCTGATCATTATACAGGCTAAACCTGGGACATGTCTGTCTGTCCCATTGGGTACATTAATGCTGCTAACACCCTGGGCATATACTTTATATTATTAGTTTGAGTTCATTAAGAACTGAATGTTAGTTTTAAAATTATTTTCTTTTTAATTATGCTTAGTTATACGTGTTTATAATAGTAATTATGAACACTTGAATGTAATATTGGTTTGTGGATTTCATAAACCCAGCAACTAACACTTCAATAGACTGGACTATTGCACCTAATTCCACTTCTATTCAAGTATAAAATACAAGTAATTTGCTGCCTCGCCAAACGCAGATACATAGACAATGACTGGGTTCCCTGCACATCCCATAAAGCACATGCAGGTACAGCTCATACTCAGTCATGCTGCTCCTGAGGAGTTCCAGCCCTTGTAGCAGCTCCCACATGACCAGGACAGTGGGGGCATCTTCATGTCCAGGAGCTGGAATGTCCCTTAACGTCTTAACTTGGGGGGTGAGTTATATGAATGTGGGGTGTCCAGGGCCCACTTGGAAGGACAGGTGGAGCAGATCGGGGGCAGAGGTCCTGCTCTGGGGGGGGGGTCTGTCACATGAGTCCCCCACCCCGGTGCAGACGGGAAGCAGGAGAGCTGACAGCCCCACTTACCTGAGCCTTTACATCCCTGTGACAGCCAGGGTGAGCTGGGCCTCCGCCGTCCGCCGAGGGCTGGAAAGAGTTCAAGAGAAAAAGCTAGAGCTCTCGGCAGCTTTAAAACAATCCAGGCAGTAAAATATCCATTAAAATGAATTTAGGGCCATATTCCCTACATCTGTGTCTCCTGCAAAAAGACCCCCTAGCTGTAAAACTTCTTTAATCCCTCTTAAGTGACAAAATACTGAAATTTGAAAAGGCCCTTGTGGGTGAGTATGAGAGGTACTTTCTCATATTTACACTTCCCTTCTTTTGGTTGATTAAATAAAATAAAAAGGGAAGAGGAGGCCCTCATGTGCCAGGACTGTGTGCTAGGGATCGCAGCAGGAGATTTCAATCTTGCGAATTTAAATGTTATATTGCTATAAACTTCACCAACATTTGGACCTTCCAACAAGAGGAGACAACATATTGGACTTTAGTTTACACAACATTCAAGGGAGCTTACAGGCCCCCCCACCTGGGTGTCTCTGATCACATCACAATCGTGCTGAGACCTGCATACAGACTCAGAGTGAGAGCCATCAGACCAACACAAAAAGAGGTGTGGCCAGAGGGGGCCTCCTGTGCACTAAAGGACTGTTTCAGGACCACAGACTGGGACATTTTCAAATAAGCTGCCACTCAAAACAACCACGTAGACATAGAAGAATACACTGAGGCTGTTACGGCGTACATCTCTAAATGCACTGAAGATGTCACTCACACCTAAACTGTTACTGTTCGTGCAAATCAGAAACCATGGCTGACAGGTGAAGTACACAGGCTCCTGAGAGCACGGGACGCGGCCTGAGAGCACGGGACGCGGCCTGAGAGCACGGGACGCAGCCTGAGAGCACGGGACGCAGCCTTCGGGGCTGGTGACACTGCAGGCCTAGTTACAGCAAGAGCTAAGCTGTCCCATGGAATCAAGATGGCAAAACAGCAATATAGCAATAAAATATTTGGTGATTCTATGCTAAGAAATGTGAGAGTAGCAACTCCAGCGACCGTAGTAAATTGTCTCCCTGGTGCCAGAACAACTGACATCTTATCAAACTTAAAAGTGCTGGCTAAGAGTAAACGTCAGTATTCGCATATTGTTATCCACGTCGGCACTAATGATGTCCGATTGAGGCAATCGGAGATCACTAAGGGAAATTTCATAGAGGTGTGCCTTGCGAGGAAGATGTCCGCGAGGAAGATGTCCGCGTCAGTAACGTGCTCTGGCCTCATCCCTGCTAGACGTGGCGACGAAATATACAGCAGATTATCGTCGCTGCATCGCTGGCTGTCGGAATGGTGCCCGATAAATGGTGTGGGTTATATAGACCACTGGTGGATGTTTTGGGGTAGGCCCTGGCTTTTGAAGAGGGATGGTATTCACCCCACGTGGGCAGCTCTCCTGTCAAAAAGCATAGCTCATAGTCTCAAGGCAAATCGCTGACTAACCAAAGCCAAGCTAAGGCAGCAGGCAAACCGGCTTAAGCGACCGCCTGCTAGTCGCTTAGAGTCGTCACCCAGGGTTCATATTATTGAGACTGCGCCTGTTCCCCACAATTTTAATCGTGGAGGTTCATTCCACCGTAGTGCATGTCTTAAAAACCCTATTGAAATTAGACCTAATACATTACTGGATAGTAGATGTAATGTAAAGCTTAATCGTGGACTTCTGAATGTAAGATCGCTGGCTCCTAAGACATTGCTTATAAATGAAATCATTACTGATTTTAATCTTGGTGCCCTATGTCTTACTGAGACCTGGCTTATGTTACGAGCCTGTGGAGGGCACGTGTGTTCTTTTGTGTTTCTTTTCTTTCCTAGGCGCGTCCTGTGTCATGACGTCATGACGGAATGACCGAAATCGATAAATCAAGGTGGACTGGGGCGGTGCTTAGGGTCTAAGAACATGCTGGAGCAACAAGATGATGGCATTCAGTATTTACGCTGTTGCCCACTAGCGGGATGCGCGCTTGTACAGGTTGTTGTCAGTGGCTTGTGTTTGGCTGTTTGTAATCGTGACTGTGGGGGTGGTTCGTTA
Source organism: Petrocephalus sullivani (assembly GCA_026780845.1). NCBI lineage: Eukaryota > Metazoa > Chordata > Actinopteri > Osteoglossiformes > Mormyridae > Petrocephalus > Petrocephalus sullivani. The sequence goes on from JAODKM010000512.1 coordinate 4,850, forward strand.
GGCTGTGCGCGCACTTACATACTCACCCATAGGAAGCATCTGTCTAAGCACACTAGGCATGGAAGGCAGGCGCTAATCCCTGTAAGTTTTTAGGGGATAAAAGCCTAGTTGGTTGTGTTGGTTTTCTTGATAGATGTACGGTAAGTATTGTTTTACTTGTTTCTTTTATTTAGCACCATCTTTCACTCCTCCAAGTTAGTGTGGCTTATTACAAAATACAATTATTTTATACTGCTCTGGCCCGGCTTGGCTTCCTGCCACAGATCATCCCCCTGCTGACCTCCTGCCTAGAGGGGAGGAGGAAGACCCTCCAGAGGACCTCGACTGGGACCCTTCGAGGCAATGGAGTTGGATGCTGCTGAGGAACTAAATTAGCTAAGTAAATTAGCTAAGGTGACAGGGGGAGTGGCTGGCTGCAGCTAGGAGGAAGTTGACTCACTGCAGAAAAATGACCCTGACATTGGCCCAATGCTAACAGAAATGGAGAAAAACTCCTGCCCCAGCCGATTCCAATTGAGCGTTTGTCAAAAGAAGCTCTTGCAACAATGGGAACGCTTGATGCTCTGACATCGGGTTTTGTTCCACTGTATACAGGATCCTAGGGATGGAGTAGGGGTGTTGCAGCTGGTGGTGCCAGAGGCTCTTTGTTGGCAAGTGTATTTGTCCCAGCATGATCATGGAGGGCAATATGGGGAGAAGGGAACTCTAGAGATGATGAGAAGGGGTATTATTGGCCGCAGATATCTCAAGATGTACGAAAGTTGGTTGGACAGTGTAAAAACTGTGCATTAGCTAAGGACGTGTTTCCAAGGATCCGTGCCCCCCTTACCTGCTGTAATGTGGCTGCTCCATTGCAGGTACTGGCAATGGACTATACCCTTTTGGAGAGGTCCAGAGGAGGGTATGAAAATGTCCTTGTATTAACTGATATGTTTAAAAGGTTTACCATTACAGTCCCTACCAAAAGCCAGACTGTACACACTACTGCCAAGGCCCTGGTGAGGCACTAGTTTCTGTATTACGGGTGTCCATCTCGGCTTCACTCTGATCAAGAGTGGAGTTTTGTGGCCAGTGTTATTAAGGAGTTGTGCCGTCTCTATGGGATTGCTAAAAGTCTAACAAGTCCATACCATCTGCAGGGCAATGCCCATTGTGAGCGTTTCAATCGGACAATACATGAAATGCTACTCACTCTCCCTCCTGATAAAAAGAAAGATTGGAAGAAATTCCTCCCTGAGTTGGTTCTGGCTTATAATTGTCATGTGGATTCGTCCACTGGATACTCTCTGTTCTACCTCCTTTTTGGGGAGGGATGCCCATTTGCCCCTGGATGTGTTAGGAGGCAAGGATGTAGAGGAGGGGGGTAGTGCTGGCAATTTGGATGACTGGGTCTTGGTGCATCATGAAAGGCTGCGAGTGGCCACAGAAGTTGCCCGAGTTAATGCAGAAAAGAAAGGGCATATGACAGAAGGTCTCATGCCGCTCTAATCTGGCCGATTCCTGTGCGGTTTCAAGATTGTTTTAGGTTGATTTTTCTTGTGGCATGTGTGCATGTGTGCCGGTTTTTGCCCAACTACCCTTTCTGTGAAACTGCATGTCAGTACTTTGATATTTGGTCTGACCATAATAAGTTGTGGAAGATCACCGGCCTGGCAGGGTCAAAGCTTAGAACGTATTTCTAGCTCAGGGTATATTGGTCGGGCGATAGTTCAGCCAGGTCCTACCTTCAGTTGTTCAGATAGAGAGAGGCTTAGCCACTGCAACCCAGTCAAATCCAATAGAACCCTGTTGCCAGCCTATTGTTTGTGTAACCGCCACCTGTTCAATATCAGTCTTAGGCAGGACTAGGGATTCTGCTACATGGAGGGTTACAAGTATGGCAGAAGCACAAGAGAGAGGCAAGAAGGCTGTGGGGGGTTCCCACAGTAAGTTGGGGGGTTGCTGGGACAGCCGATGTGAGAAAGTATTCCAGACACAGAAGAGAGAGCTCTGGAGTGCTCCAGTACTGAGATATGCTGATTTCTCACAGCCTTTTGTGCTTGAAATTGATACTAACCACCAGGGGCTAGGTGCCGTTCTGGCACAAGAGGTGGAGGGAAAGCGACGGCCAGTTGCATTTGGTAGTAGAGCTTTACGGCCCTCAGAGATGAACATGTCCAACTACAGCTCAATGAAACTTGAGTTTTTGGCCTTAAAATGGGCAGTTACTGATGTTTTCAGGATTATTTGCTAGAGGCTTTGTTAGCAGTTTATACAGATAACAACCCACTCAGCCATTTGCAGACAGCAAAGTAGGCTGCAGTAGAACAGCGTTGGGCGTCCCAATTGGCAGCGTTTGATTTTGAGTTGAGGTACTGTATCGCCTGGGGACAGCCAATCGAAATGCAGATGCTCTGTCTTGCCAGACTCCTGATCCATCCCCTCAGCTTATTGCTACAATGTCTTCTGGTATTACGGTTCCCCCAGAAGTAAGATCGTCCATAGCAGGAGTAGAACCGCCCAGATTGATCACTGTGGCAGCAGCAATTGATGCAGTTCCTATACGTCAGCCAGCAGATTTATACAGCCTACAGGCCAAAGACCCAGTGATTGGGGCTTTCTTAGTTTATTGGAGAAGGGCACAGCCACCAACTCGACAGGAAAAGTCTCATGAACTGGAAGGGGTATTGGAGCTGGCCCGACAATGTCACCGGATATGGGAAAAGGATGGTGTGTTGTATCAGGAGCTCCAATTGCCGCTAGTTCGGGAAATAAAGTTGCAGTTAGTATTACCAATGGTTTTGCGTAAAGAGGTGTTAACCAGTCTGTATGATGATCATGGGCATCAAAGGGTTGAAAGAACCACAGAATTGGTGCAACAGATGTGGTATTAGCTAAAGATGTGCCATGACATTGAACAGTGGTGTAGGCAGTGTGACTGGTGTGTTATGGCCAAAGGAGTAGTTCCAACCATTCAAACATTTTCAGGACATCTTTTTGGCCTCTACCACTTTTATGGTAGGAATGTATTTAAAATGGTTAAATGGAAGATTGTATAGTTGGGTTGAATTTTAACTTGATGTTTATTTGCTTCTGTTATTGTAATAGAAGCAGCTATGTGGGATTTGTTTGGGCGGATACGGCCAGATTGGTTGGACAGATAATATGGCCAGATTACCATTTTGAAGGTAGGGATGTAATTAAAGTGGTTATTTAGAAGATTTTATAGAGGGTTTGAATTGTAAATTGAATTGTAATTTTTTTTTATTTAAGGGGGCTGATGTAACCACTGTTTTTCCTACTTACATTTGATAGTAGTTTGTTCATTTATATTTATCCTCTTTGTTAGTAGAGTGGATAGTGAGGTTCTGTACCCTTTTTTTAGAGAATGTTAATGCTTGTTGTAGGGAGGCACTGTGTTTGTTTTTCTTGATTTTGTGTTTTGACTCTTTTGTTTGTATGGTTTGTTTTGTGATATTTTTTTATGTTTATTGTGGCTGGGGTGTACCTTAGAGGGGATGTTTGCCAGGCCTTCCTGCCAGCTAATTGTGTGGTAGTGTATATTTGTCATATCGGATAGTCGAGGAGAGACAGGGATGCTTCTTTCACCCCGTCAGGGGTTGTTTAATAAGGTGAACAAAAAGGGAGCCACTTGAACCGAGCGGGCATAGTGGAGCCGACTGCTCCGAACAAAAGGGTGGCGCGAGCCGATCAGGCTAGGCGCGGACCAGGCAGAGCGAACTAAGGTCCCACAGGGACCTTCAGGGAACCGAAGACTCCGGGTCGTGTCTCCGCGGACAGGGGAGTGAGTGGGACAGGCACGTTGCTCCAGCCGGACCGGGACCTAGGGCTGGAACAGAGAGGGGACGGTCACTATCAGTGCCCTTGTCGGGTGTAACGGCAATACCCCACACCGACGGGGTGTTGCGGGGTTCCTTAAAAGGACTCGGGAGCAGGTGCCGCTCGTCGTCGCTGATGAGTGGGTCGGTCTGCAGGAGGGGCGTGACAATATTGGTTTTTGTTGATTTGATTGTTTGTAGTGTATTGAATTATTTTTGGGTGCCTAACTGCTTGCTGAGTTTTGGCAGGGAGGTTTAAGCCTGGTTGATCATGTCCTTGTGGAAGTTCCTCACTACTGAATTAGTTGTTCCTTTGTTATTGATTTGTGTAATGTTTTATGTGGGCTTGAGAAATGAGAAATGTATTAAATTTATATTTATTTGTTAATATCAGTCTCCTGCATTTCGTTGAATATCTAGACCTGTGGTGGATATATCTTTGGGAAACAACTGTTCTTACTCCTTGGTGAGTTCTGTTCTGAGCCGGGATGTGACGGAAGACGCCATGGAGACAGTGGCCAGTAGATGGCAGTCAAGAGCCATTTAATGTGAATTAATTGTTGATAAGCTCCCAGAGCGATGTGGTGAAATAAGGAGGCTCCCTGAATACAGGGAGTCCTCGTTTTACGACACAGTTCCATTCCTGCGACAGTAATGCAACCTGAATTTTGGTATAAGTCGAAACACACCCTAGCCTAAGTCGCTTATCTATCCTAACACAGTTGTAAAATCATAATTTTGAACATAAAAACTATGGAGTGGAATTCGTGCGAAAACAATCGACGCAACGTACTGTATTACAGTGCAGCACGCAGAAACCGTGCTATGTGGAAATACAATGCAAAAGAGTCATTGGTTTTCAGTGAGTGTCGCGAAGAGAACGTGACATCATGAAAAGCAAAACCATCATTCCATTGCTTTGTATCTTATTTAAGTACCATCCAGAAAACAATTAGAAGGGTTCGCAATCTACACAATTAAACGAAGAAATCGTGCCACATCACACTGAACTGTGATGACCACCTATTGTGAGAAGGACTTACTGAAGACCAGGGTCGATATGCATATTCTAAGAGAATATTGCATTGTGGGATTTCTTATCACAACTATTCATCACACCACCTTTGCACTGCTGCATCGGCTCATTTATCACTTTTGAGAAGTACATACTGAAATCGTTCCTCCACGAATGAGTGTGCCACGTGCAACCAAACTAGTTCGCCCATGAAGTCCATAAGTACGACGCTATCGGCGTAAGCTGAAACAGTTTTTATGGGAGTTAGCATCATAAACTCGAAACGTCGTATGTTGAGAACCTTGTGACCCGAGAGCTCCGTGAATGAACGTGTCTGAACTCGAGCCGTCTGCTTTGAGATGTTTATGAAATGGGCTTCTTACAGTACATGCATGTTATCATCACAGGAGTGATTCCATCCCCTTTGGAACTGTACACCCATCTGAAGGTGAAGGGAAGCTCAAATAACACTTTAAGACAGGTCAGACTGAGAGAGACAAGCTTTGACCATAAGCAGTTACACTCTGCGCCTTTCAGTTCATTAGGTCTGTGAGCCTGAGCTGGGATCAGAGGCCGGTGTCCAACCTTTCTGTTCTCGAGGGGTGAATGCAGCTGAATTATATCTATGGAAAGGTGGTTATTTCTGCTACAGAACTACAGAAGTCGTTAGATTGTGTGAGTTTGTATTCAGGTTATTCAAGTGTATTCATGCTTCAGAGTGGCCAGACCATAAGTATCAATTTGCAAATTTCATGATTTTCAAAAGGATCATCTACACAGACAGGGATCTGTATTTAAACGGGTTGTCCGTAAATCAAAATGGCAGTGTGTGGCTCAGCAGGTTAGGCCTCCGTGTTTGTGATGACCGAGAAGGATGGGGGGCATGAACCTACAACCATGCAGAACTGGAAGACAAAGTGCTGACCCACAGTGCTGCCAGGGTCCTTCATGGAAAGGAAAAGTAACACAAAAAAGCCAATTACACTTATATATGTAAGAGACGCTTTCAGCCAAAGCGACATAGAGCCATTCCCTGGGACAGCTGGGGTTAAGGGCAGAGCGCAAGGGTCCAGTGGTGACATCACACTGATTATGGGATCTGACCCGGCGACCTTTACAATCACAGGCACAGCATCCTAACCCGCTGTTTGCTTGAGCGGCAACTCCTAATCACACAGCTGCATGTTATATCAACATAATTAGTCACATGGCTACACTCACATACACAGACAGCCAGCTGTCAGCGAGCCCTCACCGACCTTCAGAGCACAAACAGCATCCTAACCCACTGGGCCACATACCACCTACCATACAATTAAATTGGTGAGACCTCACCTAGAATATTGTGTGCAGGTTTGGTCACCTTATCTTAAAAAGGACATTGCGGCCTTAGAAAA
>JAODKM010000513.1:0-11079 GCA_026780845.1 Petrocephalus sullivani
TAAACCAGTCTTTCAGTAAAAAAATAATGGTGGCGTGAGAGTCTCTCCCACGTATTTTAAAATGACCTTCAGTTCTTTCTTAGCCCAGTTGAGCAACTTCCTACTCCTTGATAGGAACACTTGGTGCATGCCACCTGTTGCTTAGTTTGATACTACCTGTGGCCTTCAAGATAGATATGCTACTGAGCTTCATTACTGCGGCCTTCAAGATAAGCCACTTTGCTTGTTAATGTGGGTATTCATACAGATAAGACAGTCGACAATAGCTGTAAGACTAACATGAAGTGCAAATACATAATGAATTGATTGCTTGTGTTGATTACATCATGAGACAATATGCGTTCTAGTAATATGCTAATGATTACATCCTCTAGATGTCATACTATGAAATGTTACACAATACAAGATAATATTCTATATATTCCCCCCCTTTGGGACTCACAAGAGTCCCACATACAAGCCTGTCCATCCAGCCTAGGAAGGAGGGCAAAATAATTCCATTCCCAACCCACCAAAAGATGCGCCCCCCCCTTTGGGGTCCACGGCTGCATGGCTCACAAACTGACAACACTTAGATTCAGGATTCTGCGATATAGTGTGAGTCGCCAGTAAATAGTGGAGAGAAATTCCATATAACAAGCTCCCCAAGATACATTGCATATACTGTACTGGTTGCAAGCATAATCAACTAAAACTAAAACATCCAGTGCAATTTCTACATAGAAGTGTAAATATGTGTCACACAAAAGTAACTGAAAGGATATTGGCAACATGGCAAAGTAATATAACACGCTTTATATTGTAGTCAAGAAAGTCCCAAATGTCATGGGGTGACGAGGTCTCAGCAAATCCAGCAGGAAAGAATCACTCCAAAGGCGGCTTAACGTCTGCAGTGGGCAGGACCTCATCAACGATCTCTCCGTTGGCATCCACTCCTGTCCAGGAGATTGCCACTCCAAATGGTCCTCACTCAGCCTTGTAGGGTCCCTCTCGTCAGGCCCCGTTCCACTTCCACTGGAACACTCGCAGGTATACTCTGTCCCCTGTGGAGATGACTGGCTCCTCCTGGTCTGCGGCGTCTCTCGTCTGTGCTCTCTCCTGCTCCTGCTTAACAACAGCTTTGTGTATTCTGGTTAGATCCCACATATACATTTTCAACTCATTTTTTAGTTAGTCTAGGGAGGGCCCCTTATATAGCCCTCACCACACTGGTCCCAACATTGGTGTTCCCATCAATATTTCATACCGAGACAGATGCGTCATCCTGTATCCTCCATCCGGTACGTCATCAAAGCCATCGGCAATGCATCCACCCAGGTCATTATTGTGGTGGCACAGATCTCATGCACTTTCTCCATAAGTGTGTCATGCACTTTCTCCACCATGCCCCGTGATTGTGTATGAGACATACATCCCAACTGTTGTTTTATCCTCAGCTATTGAGCTACTTAGTGACTGTCCCCATAAAGGCAAAACTATTATCAGACCTTATTGCGGTTGGTATGCCAAATCTCAGCATCAGTTCTCTGACAAGAAATTTCACTACTGTCATCGCCCCCATGTCCTTAGATGGGATTGCCTCCACCCATCTGCTGAACCTGTCCACAACCAAAAACATATACCGCTTCCCATATAGTGCTTCTGCCATGTCCACATAGTCCATCACTAAGTATTTGAATGGTCCCTCAGAAACTGGAATGTGCCCTAGTGGGGCTGTGCTTGCCGTACACACATTATTTTTAATGCACACCACGCATTCTCTGTAGAATTGTGTTCACCAAAGCCTGTGAGTATGGTGCCTAGAAACCTTGTTGTTTAATTTTCCGTAACAGTGAATGCTAGAGGAAGTTAAAAGAAGAATGAGTGATGAATGACAAAATATTTTACTTTTAAAAATAAAACAAAAGACCTTTAAGTGTCATGTTCTTTAGTATTGTGCATAAATGGTTAAATTAAACAAGTGAGGGTAAAGGGGTAAGACAGTCATCCTAACTCATGACCTAGATAGATAGATTTCTTTATTGTCATCTTATCATTCAATTTTGCGCAATCATACAGTAGATGAGATTCTGTTCCTTCTAGACCAACAGAGCAAATTGCATTAAGAGCATTATGAATAAGTAACATACACAATACACACAATACACAAACAATCCGTATTCATGGTGATCCATGGTGCATTCGGAGGGATTAGCAGCATGTCTCTTTTTGTGTTTTTAAGGGTGTAGCAGCATGAATTGTTAAATAAATGAGTAAATAAATAATAGATTGTCTTTTTATCTGTACAATGGTGCTAAGGCAAAACAAAAGTGCAAATGAAAGATTGCACTAGTGAATAGAAGTTTCTGGTACAGGGGGAGGTCAGTGATTCTGGCTGTGAGTGTTCATTCTCCTTACAGCCAGGGAAATTGTTTCGGAACCTGGTGGTCCTGGTTTGGATGCTCCTGTTCCTCTTCCTCGGCGGCAGGAGGGAAAATAGGCTGTAGCAGGGGTGATCAGGTCCAAAAATGGTGCTGAATACTCGGCAGATGCAGCACTGGTTGAAGATCTCCAGCAGGCAAGGAAGGGATGGGAGACGGGTACAGAAGATCTTCCCAGATGTTCTCACTACCTTGTTCAGCTGTTTCTGTTCAGAGGTAATGCAGGTTCCAAACCTGACAGTGATACAGTGGGTCAGAACACTTTCAATGATGCCCCTGTAGAAGCTTGGGAGAGTTGGATTGGATAGGCTGGCCTGCTTCAGCCTTCGGAGGGAATGGAGCCACTGTTGCGCCTTCTTGACAATTGACATGGTGTTATTGGTCAGGTCGTCTGCCAGGTGCGCACCCAGGAACTTGATACCACTGACCCTCTCCACGGCCATGTCGTCTATGGTCAACAGGCGGTGGTGTTCTGAGTGAACCTTCCTGAAGTATATGACAATTTCCTTGGATTTGGCAATATTCAGGAATGGTGGTTGCATCTTGCTGTTACCTGCTCCACCTCCATCCTGTATGCAGACTCGTCACCTTTGCTGATGAGACCCATCACTGTAGTACCATCTGCAAACTTGATGATGTGGTTGCTGCTAAACTGGCAGCACAGTCTTGGGTCAGCAGGGTGAATGTATTTTAATGCGCAGTGCGTAACACCGCCACTATGAGCCCTAACTGGTGACTGAGGGACGTGATCTAATAATGCTGCAACAATGTGCGATACGACCGTGCAAAACAGCGCCTACTTTTTACTTCTGTTGCATGAATGACTGAATCTATGCAATCTTGTGAAAATATACTACACATTTCCCACTAAAAGTGAAATAATGATGTGTTGATTCCTTATTGTTTTTGTTTGCAAAGTGGTTGAAAGAGGCTGAAAGGTAGGGAGACAGGGAAAAGCATACAACCCCCAGAATGCTCTGGTGTTTTTCGTGATCTGATAATGCTGTCGACAATGTGCGATGCCAGACATGAGGGGGCGTCACGGCTGAGCCGTATGAGCTAGAGATCTGAAATTTGGCACAGACAAACTAGATACAGTGTATGCCTGAACAGCTGGAATCTGTAGTGACCTTCTGAACTTGCCCAGGTCGGCAATGTTAGGTGAATGGAGGCACCCCACCTGTCATTTGACAGTCCACAACTACAGGTACGAGTGACATAGGAATACAGTCCAAAGGTTCCTGAAACTAGACAGTCTGCTCTTTAATCCCATCAATACATGTCCATTAAAATTATGCCTGCTTCATATCGGATCAGCACATTTTTCAAGATGAGAGATTCCAAAATTTGGACCAGTGGTGAATTTCATATTAGAATGAATTAGCAGATAACTTCGCGGGGGAGTCACGTAGGAGGACGGTTCAAAGTTTTCCCGATGCTAGGTGTCCGTGGTCATACATGTCTGTTAAAATTATGCCTGCTTCATACAAAGTCCCGTCATACATGTCTGTTAAAATTATGCCTGCTTCATACAAAATTTGCATAATTTCATAAAATTTCCTCACTTTGCCAAAAAATGCAGGTAAGGTACTAAAGCCTAAACCCCATACTGAATGCTCGAAAAAGGTTGGAGGGGTCTCTCTTAGAAAAAAGGTCATAACTCCAGTTAGGTTGGGGCTTAAGGTGTGAAATTTGGAATAATGATAGGGTAGGGTGTTCTGCACTACTCTGCCACCCAAACGCGAGGGAAGTTATTAACCCTTTAGTGTCGGGTGGTCTCACGGCTGACCCGTGTGAGCTAGAAGCCTCAGATTTGGCACAGTGGAGCAGTATACAGGGAGAAATCACACACTGGACATTCAGCAGCATGGCCCTAAGCAGGTACCGGCGCCCAAGGCCGTGTGACCGAGAGGTCTGGATTTTCTGCTGCATACAGTTGGGACATTGACAAACAGACCTGTAAAGTTACATGGATGTCTGACTTACAAAAATGTTTTTATTGGCCCACAAAATCAGTGACCTCGGCAATGTTAAGTCAATGGAGGCAGCCCCCACTGTGTTTGTCAGGCCGTAACTTTGCTTATGAACGACGTAGGGAGGTGCTTCAAAGTGTTCCTGAAACTAGACAGTCTGCTCTTTAATCCCATCCATAAAATTATGCCACCTTCATATCGAACAAACACGTTCTATTTGAGAGCGGCGACACAGCTGGAATATCTTGGGAATATCTTGGTGATTATCCAGCTTAAAAACAGCTAGAATTTTAGGTGGCTCATATGGATTTTAAAGAAACAGTACACTATTGTGTCCATTAATGTCCATTGAGAAGCACTGGGAGGCATTCCAGAGAAAAAAATATTATTCTCTATCTTAGCATTTTGCCGAGAATCTTGAATGAAATGATTAACTCTAGGCCTGAATTGAACACGAGGGGGCATCAACCGCTTTGCAAACAAAAATGATTAGGAATCAAGACATTATTATTTCACTTTTAGTGGGAAAGATTGCATAAATTCACTCATTCATGCAACAGAAGTAAAAATCAGGCGCTGTTTTGTACGGTCACATCGCACATTGTAGCAGCGTTATGAGATCACAAAAAACACCATAGCATTCTGGGGGGTTGAATGCTTTTCCCTATCTCACTGCCTTTCAGTCTCTTTCAACCGCTTTGAAAACAAAACAGGTCGGTAAGTGTTTTTGTTTTAAAATCCGGGCTGTGAACTTATTGAACTCACAGGAGATGTGAGCATAAGGACCTGAGACAGTATAGTTCAGGCAAAGGACAATGTCATTTCAGTGGCAAGTTTAGACAGATTGTACAGTTTTTAAGCCTAGAAGGCAAATAGGAAGTCATTGGCTGGCTTAGTAAGGAAGAAGGCTCAATGTGCTTTGGTCTGGTCACGTTTCAGAATGTGTCTGATACTGATGTTCCATATAAGTTTTTCTTTAGCTTGGAATGGAACAGTAGGCAAAGACAGTTTAGAGGTGATTGACTTGAATTTGAGTTATATAGGAAAGTTACTATACAACAGTAATGGTTAATGGCTTGTGTGCCCTTTTTACCATCTTGTTATACGCCATCTCCATAGAACCACTGCTGAAAAAGCTGCGGGGGGAACTGTTATGCCTTGTTATGCTGTTTTGTTTGTCATGCTTTCAGCATGGGCAGATGATGTTGTTTTTATTGGTGGTCAGAAGGATGTCAGTGTTTTATGTAATGTTGTGAATGACTTTGGTGTCATGTCCTCTGCAAAGATTAACTGGGGTAATATTGGAGCTGCTTTAGTTGTGAGGTGGTGGGGTGAAGAGCCAACCCTCCTGGGGGGCTACCATGGAAAAGGCGAGTATCCTGGAGGATGAAAAATTGGTGGAGAAAAACTGGGAAAAGGTTCTGGACACAATAAAGGGCCATCTTAAGAAATGGTTCAAAGTCATGTTCAAACACTTATCTTGAAACCACTTATCCTTCCAGGTCGTGGGGGGTCCAGAGCCTATCCCGAAAGCTACGGCCACAAGGCAGGGAACAACCCAGGATGGGGGGCCAGCCCATCACAGGGCACACTCCCACCTATGGGCAATTTGGTAGCTCCAGTCAGCCTCAGCATATTTTTGGACTGTGGGGGGAAACTGGAGACCCCGGAGGAAACCCCACGATGACCCAGGGAGAACATGCAAATGCCACACACAGAAACGTGAATGGGGATATCCCCCTTTGAATTCTAGAACCAAGACATAACAAAATCTTACTGTACATAAAACATGAAGTAATGATGGAATTATTAATTTATTAACTGGCTATGATATCATGGCCTTCTTTTTTGATGAGTTTGGTGCTGTATCACTTTCTTGAGTCTGACCATTTGAGCTTGGCACACTGAGTACAAATGGTACTCAGTGTCCCAAGATATTCATAGCAGTCATCTCTGCTTCCGTTCTTCCCATGTGCATTTTCTTAACGGTATTTAAATCTTGATTTAGAGCAGTATTAAGTTTAACAAGACAGACAGTGCTATTGTAGCTCCATAGTCCATGTAGTCCATGTTTAACTGTGAGATACACGTATGAGGCCTCACAAGCGGAAATTTTGTCAAATTCATAGGTAGAAGTGATGAAGAATGTGCTGATGTTGCTGCCACTCTTGGCTAGTGCTTCTCTTCTGTGTCTCTCAGGACGCATGCGCAGTCAGGTCAATCTCTTCCTCATAGCTAAGAAGGAACACCACGGCATAATGCGCAAAAGGCTCTTGTTGGATCACAGGTTTTACCCAAGACATTTAGTTTTTCCACTGCTTATTATAGCTACACAGTCTTTTCTTTTTAGCTGGCCCTTTGTCCATCTTGATTTATTATCCTTAACTTAACAGCACATGCACGTCTGTGCAGGAATGTATGCAGCCACTCTCTAAGCTCATATGCGTAGCGAATCTGACCCAAGATCAGCACGCATATATTTTTTAATATGTTGTCATGGATTTTCTAGCAATGCAACCAGCTAGACAGATACTGTAAGTGTAACACCCTGTCGTGGTATGTCAGTACACCTGCACCCAGAACTCCAAGTTTGAAATATGGGACATGGCTGTCCTGTACAGGACAAATGAATTTCAGTCCAAATATGGGATATCCTGGCCAATACAGAACAATTGGCAACCCTAGTGCCAGTAGAGACCTTTTGGTAGACTGTGGTAGATAATAAATTGGTAAACTTTTAACTCCTTTTTTAGCTTAATAAATATCATAACATTTTTCACAAAGATTCCAAATATTGCAATGTGATTTTTTTCCCTTAAAGTTACCCTTTTGCAGCAATGAGTGAAGTCTCATTTTGTATGGACATAAATGAACGGAGTGGCGTGTAAACCAGGCTGTGTTGTTAAAAATATAATGCATTATAATGTGAGGTATAAGCATTAAGGATGTTTTGTACTGCATTTTAAAGATATCTGTAGTGCATTACAGATGAGAGCTTCATAATGCATAATACACATGACTATAATATTCTATAAATATTTACAGCTGTGTTTATAATACTTTATGAATGTTATTAGGCTTTGTGAATATGGTCTTTATAGAAATTGTTACCAATATACTTGCAGGCTTCTTATGAATGTTCTATGAATACTTTATGATTGTGTAGGGACCTACCCCCTGACCCAATGACGGAATCCAAGTGGACAGCCAAAGGCTTTGAATGCACGTAGGTCCTTCCGAGGACTCCTGCAAAGTTACTTACCCTTTGAGATAAAACCCCAAATTATATCTGACTCCAATTTGATTAAAGATTTATTAAGAAAGCTATGGTCATGACATTTCTGTTATTCTGATTACTTCTGGGCTTTCCGTGATATTGTCGAACTCCCTTATATAGCGGACAATGGAGATCACCGGATTCATCTCAGCCGACAGGGAAATCGGTGGATCTGCGGAATGGGACTTGATTCAGAGGCTGGGGAATCACTATACATTGTCATAGTATGTATCACTATACATACTATGACAGCCTAGGCACCCATTCGGACACAGCGATTCGGATAGCTCCTCAGAGGCTCAGCCGACACTCGCCGTATTTGAGTTTGTGAGCACCTCAGAGGCTGAGTCAGTGTTTCCTGTAACTTAGCTTGGGAGTACCTAAGAGACTTGGCCGGTAGACTCCCGAATCTCAGCTTGTGCCCATGTCAGATGCTAAGCTTGTGCGTACCTCAAAGGCTGAGCCGGGCTTCCTGTCACTCAGCTTGTGCATGCCTCAGAGGCTCAGCTGGTGCTATCCGTAACTAAGCTTGTGCGTACCTCAGAGGCTGAGCCGGGCTTCCTGTCACTCAGCTTGTGCATGCCTCAGAGGCTCAGCCGGTGCTAACCGTAACTAAGCTTGTGCGTACCTCAGAGGCTGAGCTGGGCTTCCTGTCACTCAGCTTGTGCATGCCTCAGAGGTTCAGCCGGTGCTATCCGTAACTAAGCTTGTGCGTACCTCAGAGGCTGAGCCGGGCTTCCTGTCACTCAGCTTGTATACGCCTCAGAGGCTGAGCTGTTGCTATCCGTAACTAAGCTTGTGCGTACCTCAGAGGCTGAGCCGGGCATCCTGTCACTCAGCTTGTGCATGCCTCAGAGGCTGAGCCGGTGCTATCCGTAACTAAGCTTGTGGGTACCTCAGAGGCTGAGCTGGGTTTCCTGTCACTCAGCTTGTGCATGCCTCAGAGGCTGAGCCGGTGCTATCCATAACTAAACTTGTGTGCACTTCAGAGGCTCAGCCGGTGCTGTAACTCAGCTTGCGTGGACCTCAGCAGCTCAGTCGGACCGTAACTAAACTTGTGCACCCCACAGTGGCTTAGCCGGTATTCACTGTAACTCAGCCTGGGTAGTCGCTTTGGGTCCCAGTCAAATGGCTAGGACTCAGAGGCTGCAAAAGAGTGTTATACGCAGGGAAGATAATATCTGAACCTAATAATAACCAGGGAAGAGGATCCAATCTACCAAAAAACATATGGAAGTTAGCAAACTCAGACAGCCAAGAAGTAATCAGATCATCATTTATTCACAAATAATACATCAATTTAACCAAATATAACCCTAATTTAATTATAACATGTGGCCACAAACTCCTAAGCTATACTATCTTGGTCATAAATAATATAGGAAATTAACAATTCCATACCTCAGCTGAGTAGGCACAGAGTAACAGCGGAAAATATCTGATTACAGATGGAAGTTCACACAGTACTATCTGGAAGCTCTGATATACAGAGTGACTCCCCTTGCTATTCTGGAGTTCTTCCTTAAGTATCCAAAACCAAGTGACGGACTGTCTTTGGATTTTGACCAATTCTGACCAAATGTTGTGATTGATAATTTTAGGGATTTTCTTGTGTGTCCTGGACCCTTGCTGATTTTAACAGGTCTCCAGCCCTTAGCCAATCAAATTGCTTTAGGTGAAGTGTAGGAATTCCTCCACTTTGGTGGGGTCAGCCTTACTTTCTATGTTTCTCCTATGTGAGAACATACTTTAAGGCTGGGAATCTTGTGTCCGTTGTACCGTCACCATTCAAATGAGACCAAACATGGGTGTATGTGTCCTTAATGTTAGTCTGGAGTGATACCTCCTGTGTCAATGTGAGTTGGTGAGTGTCTGATGCATCTGTGTCTTGAGGTAGTCAGGACTTGTTGCTGGCATTTGGTTGTGGGGTGAGGTGGGGTCTCCTTTGATGTAGTGATCTAGTGATTTGGGTCCAGCCTTGTCGGAGCCGGTGGACCTTTGCCTTTGGACACTGAGTGGGTCAGTACAGGCTTATCAGAGGGAACCCTGGCAGGGCCTGCAAAGCCTGTGGCCTTACAATTGTATTATGAAGCTTCACTGAATATTCTATGAATGCATTATAACGGCACTATGAAGGTGCAGTTAATGTAAAGCTTTAGATTGGTCTGGTAAAAGTACTTAGGGACTGATCACAACACAGGCGTCACTTTTGTTCAGGAATGCTGCTATGGAGGATGAAATGTGACATAATCATAAATAAAAATAAAATATTTTGCATTCCAAAGATTTACATAAAAATAAATTATTTTTTTATTCCAAAGACTGTTTTCACTCATCTGTATGTAAATGAGGTGGGCAGCCCTAACCCTTTTTCTAAAGTACTATTGGCCAGAAGAACTTGGCCTTGCTTGGGTGAGAAGAAATGCTACCTGGTGTTTATGTTGGTCATGCTCTCCAAACTGTGTTTTGTCATTGAAAAACATAAGGACTATTTAAAAATGCATTCAAGTGTCTAAGAAATTGTCCATGGCGTTTGGGAATACATTAAAAATGGAGTCATATTATATATGGAGTTTGTAGCACATTGAAAATAGAACTGATATTTCCTGATGCCATTTATACATGTGTTTTCTTGACAAAACGCAGTTTGGAGACCAGATTGACTCATCAGCAATTCCTCCCGGTAAAAGGTCTTGTAGTGTGTGACTCCCTGTCGCTGACAAGTCATGTATCGTGTTACTACAGCAACTTCCGATTACAAAATGACAAGTCATGTAGTCTGAACAGTACAGTGATCTGACAGCTTTAAAAGTTGTGTAGTGTGAACAAAGCGTAAGGGAGAATAATAAAGCAGGACGAAAAGCAAAACAACACAGAAAAACATCACAGCAGGACGGCATTCAGAATAACAGTCAGATGACAGATCAGGACCACATACATAATGATGCAGTCAAACAAGGAGGAAAGGACACATCATGAGTCTTTACATATTTGGTTGACATGCAACACAACAGTCAAATGATGGAGTACTAAGACGGCAGAATTACAGCTTAAAGTTGAAATGATAGACAAATGTTTTGTCAGGTGAACAATCAACATAGTCTATTTGGCAAAACAGATTTATCACAGCTAAAGTACAGTTCAAAAATGAATAGACACTGACAAATGTTTTGTTACATGCTCATTTGATGTGGACAGTGAGCTATTCGCATATTTTTGGCAGACATAGCAACCCCACATGCATATTGATATATTTTTGGCACAGATGGAACCCGATACATACATTGAACAAAAATATAAACGCAACACTCTTGTTTTTGCTCCCATTTTTTATGAGCTGAACTCAAACATCTGAAAATTTTTCTACATACACAAAAGACCCATTTCTCTCAAATATTGTTCACAAATC
>JAODKM010000514.1:0-11078 GCA_026780845.1 Petrocephalus sullivani
CTCGCTTCACCTCCCACGGTCGTTCCTCTCCTGCCTCCCATCAGGGCATGCATATAGACGACAGCAGGCCCTTGGATCTGGGGGGCGGGGGGACGGGCTTCTCTCTGATCGCGATTAAATCATTACAGGAGAGCGCGTTCGTGACGCTGCCGGTCCCTGGTTCCATGCTGGAAGGTTGAAGCCCATGTTAGTAACTGTGGAAATGCTGTGAATGGTTTGCTGCCAGCGTGATCTGGAAATGTCCCTATTTTTTTAGAAACTAAGCGTGACCTGTGTAAACACAGATTCTGTTTCTTAGTAACCCAGACCGCATTGGCGGCTCTGCGCAAAGGCTCATTGTGCAGCTCATTGGACCGCTCTTTTCAGGCACAACCATAGAGCTGCGTTTACCTGGGGGGGTCCATTTAGCCCATAAATCCTTCTATGCGTCTGGCGGACGGCTGTGACGGGGGGCTCTCTTTGCCACGCCACGCCGGGCTCGTGGCACCCCCACTCTGGCACTGGTCTACCTGTCTGGCCTATTCGCAGAGCGCCCCCCCACAGGTCTGTACCAGTCTGTTACTGACCGTCACTTGGCTCCCGGAAATCCGGATGAGTGTCCATGACCCATGGAAAGCACCCCTTCCCAAAGCCCCCGTTTGTCACATTTCTTTCAGATCTCTGTCCGGGGTGCAAGGTACAGCTGTGGCAACCTTCCAGGGTGCGTCTTTAACCCTTAATAAAAAAGCAAACTGTTAAAATATAATAAAGATTAAAATAAAGATTGATAACCCCCACATCCAAATTCCTCACCACCATACTGCCCATTGGCTTTCTGCTGGTGGCCTCAAAGCCGTATCCAGCTTAAATTGTATTCTTCCTGGGCTCTGCCCCCATGCCACTCCTGGGCTCCGCCCCCATGCCCCCCCATGCCACTCCTGGGCTCCGCCCTCAAGCCCTCCCATGTCACCGCCCCGTCAGTCCTCGATTTACCCCACCTGTCACTGATTCTCTCTTCCTTCCTCTTCCCATACCTCCCACCATGTCCTGCTAAGCCCCTCCACCCGCCTCTGTAGAGACGGGGGCCATGCCCCATGCACGGTTAAATAGTATGACACCCCCCTCCCCCCGGAATGGCAGTAGTGGTAATTAGCTCCTGAGTACACTGCAGTCTCTGCTCGCTGCCTGAGCTGCCCCTGCCCCCCAGAGCTTCTGCGCATGTGCCTGGCTGCGTATGCATGCCCCAGGCCGGCCGTTACTCAGGAAGGCCTTTGTGCAGATGAGTCCCCGGCTTCACGCCGCGTGTCACCCCCAGATAAAGGCTTTGGCTTAAACTGCCTGCATTGCGGGCAGATGAGAGGGTTTCTGTGCTGCTGCTTATCAGCCCTCCACAGAGAGCCCAGGTGACAATGCAGTCTCTCTGTCCTCTGTCTGTGTCAGTCTCTCTGTCGGTGTCTGTCTGTGACCTGGAGTCTCAGCTGTGTGGTGCTAACCGGGGAACAGTGGGAGATAGTGATGTAGGGAGTTTAAATGCTGCTTTGCAGTGTGGCCTGTCCACTGACCCAGCTGTGTGTCTGTCCAGCTGGCCTGAACCCGTGGAGGCCGGGCCCGTGGTGATGAAGTCCAGCTACCCACAGGCCTTCAGCGGCTCACAGCACGCCTACAGCTACATCGGCCTGCCGTATGCGGTGAGCGTGATCTTTGACTCCTGAAAATCAGTCATTTCTGTAACGTGATGTCAAACCTTCATACCCTGGCAAAATCTGAGGGTGATAAAAGGACAGGTGCTACTACACCCCCGAAACACTGGGGGCTGGCATTTGAAGTCTGAGAGCTTGACCTGAAAACACAACAAAGCAGGTATACCGTCTTGTCGTGAGACGTGTCACAGTTGTGCTCTGATCACGTGACCTCCCCCTTCACCATCACTCAGGATCACAACTATGGTGCGCGGCCACCGCCCACCCCACCCGCCTCACCGCCACCTGGAGAGCCGCTGTTTGCACCAGCTCCCCAGGACGAGGCGTCCCGCGGCACTACGCTCAGCACCTCCGAGGACGGCAGCTACGGTGCTGACGTTACCCGCTGCATCTGCGGCTTCACCCACGACGATGGCTACATGATCTGCTGCGACCGCTGCAGGTGAGGAGAGGCCTGCCGGCTGGGCCCTCATCTTTCCAGAGGCCTGCCGGCTGGGCCCTCATCTATCCAGATCCGCTTGCAGTACAGAGAAGGGGTACAGTTTTTGTGTTCCCTGGGATTTGTTAGTGCAGTTCTCTGCTTGTTGTGCTACAGGACAACACGCATGCTGTTTGACTCGTGTAGTAAAATGTATATTCCAGTGTGAGGCGCTGTTCTCTCATGCCTGTCCTTTCCACTCCCGCCGCTGTGAAGGTCTGACATTCCTCTAGCGGCGTTCCGTCTCTTTGACCTACCTTTCCTCGTCCCCTGCTGTGTTGGCCTTGCATTCCTGTGACGTTCCTCTCCTCCGTGCAGTGTGTGGCAGCACATAGACTGCATGGGCATCGACCGGCAGCACATTCCCGAAACCTACCTGTGTGAGCGCTGCCAGCCCCGGAACCTGGACCGCGAGCGGGCCGTCCTGCTGCAGACCAGGAAGAGGGAGAACCTTTCCGGTGAGCTGAGCGGAGGGTCTGATGGGCCGGCCATGTCTGTGCCGCTTCCTCTATTGGGCTGGCAGGAGCTCCGCGTGACCTGGGAGGACCGTTACCCATTTTGGAGTGTCTTGTCTCCTGCTTGTGCACATGTGGATTTGCGCAGACGGCGACACCAGCGCCACCGAGAGCGGCGACGAGGTCCCCATGGAGCTCTACTCGGCCTTCCAGCACACGGCCACCAGCCTCATGCTGACGGCGGCCCGCGCGCCCTGCAAGGCAGCCGACAAGCGCCGCAAGAGGAGCCGCGACAAGGAGCCGCCCGCCGTCACCGCGCGCGCCAAGAAGGTCAGCTGGCCCCGCCCCCTTGTCCCTGATGTCTGATTGATTCTCCACCGTATTAAATACTGAATTGCAATGGTTGCTGGTAGGGCATGTGGCTCAGTCGGTTAGGCCTCTGTGTCTGCGTTCAGAAGGTCTGTATGAAATCCCATCCTCAGTAGAGTAGTCCTATCTCCGTTGGTCCCTTGAGCCAGGCCCATAAACCCCCTGAAATAGTCCAGGAGCATCAGATAAATGGCTCGACTCAGTGCTCAGACCCCATGCTTCACTTTTGGCCTGTTTGTCTGTGCACAGGTTCCCAAACTTTTTAGCCCATGATTCCCAAAGTATGTGTCTCATAGGCCCCATTTTGCCAGTCCAAGGACCCAAGCAGTAGATCAGATTCATAGTTTATCCATAGCCCTGGGTCATTTTCCAAGCATCACAGTGGGTCACTGGCTCCTCCTGCCTCCACATCATGCTGATATCTCTTCTCTCTCCTCTGTCTCCTCGTAGGCCTTCCGTGAAGGTTCCAGGAGATCCTCCAGGGGGAAGGTAGGTGCAATGAATGCATCCTCCCGGCTGTGCACCCCCAGGTGCTAGGATTACATCTCAGGCCAGTGTCCCCTCCACGCCAGGCCTCCCCCCCGGAGATGGACCCCACAGACTCCCCGTCGCTGTGGGAGAGCAAGATGAAGACGTGGATGGAGCGCTACGAGGAGGCCAGCAGCAACCAGTACAGCGAGGAGATGCAGATCCTGCTGCGGGTGAAGGGGGCCGGGGGGGTGGAGGCCCTGGCATACAGCGGCCATGGGGCATCCTTCAAGCCCCCCGTGGAGGTGAGGGGGGGGCGGGGTCTGCTTTGATCGGGCTGGCTCGCACGCACACTCACGGGCATGAGGACGCCCTAACTGCCACATCCCTGCCCACTCAGAGTCACCTTCAGAAGAACAGGAAGATCCTGAAGGCGGCGCGTGACCTGGCCCCGGATACCCTCATCATTGAGTACCGCGGCAAGTTCATGCTCCGGCACCAGTTCGAGGCTAACGGCTACTTCTGCAAGAGGTGCGTGTCCCTCTGTCTCCCCCACGCGCATCGCCACCGGGTCTGTAGCGATGCTTGTTCACCTGTGAAGGCTCACATCTGACCTATCCCTATGCCCTGCCCTTGCTAGGCCCTACCCCTTCGTGCTGTTCTACTCCAACTTTCACGGCCTGGAAGTTTGTGTGGATGCGCGTAACTTCGGGAATGAGGCTCGCTTTGTCCGGCGCTCCTGCACGCCCAACGCAGAGGTGAGTGCAGGGCCGAGGCCTGAAGCCCGGCTGGGGAGACCCGTTGGGGGTTTGTGCCTGGGGACTGACTGCCCCCGTCCCCTGCAGGTGCGTCATGTGATGGAGGGCGGTACGCTACGCCTATACCTGTACTCCACAAGGCACGTCGCCCAGGGCAGCGAGATCACCATCGGCTTTGACTATGACTACGGCAGCTGGTGGGTGTTCCCTCTTGGGAAGCTGAGCTCCTCATTGGCTGGTGTTCGATCTTGGTGGGTGGGGTCTTTTCACACACCTGCCTGCTCTTTGCAGTAAATATAAGGTGGACTGCGCCTGCCTCAGGGGAAACCCGGAGTGCCCAGTCCTGCGGCGGCCGGCCGAGCCCACGGAGAACCTGGGCGAGTCACGGCGCCGCCGGGGCCGCCGGGACAGAGAGGCGACGCGGGACAGGGACAGTGAAGGGGCTCAGAACCAGAACATTGCCGTGGACGGCGATGGTGCGAAGGGCAAAGCTACTGGCGAGAACAAGCAGCGGAGGATGTCCCCGCTCCGCCTCTCCATCTCGAACAACCAGGTATGCACCTAGCCCCGCCCATGACCCACTCCTGGCCACACCCATCCTGTCTGCACAGCCCCACCCCCTCATTAGTGGCAGTGCTCATCTCCGACTGTAACATGTTGTTCTACCTTGTCATTTTTTCTTAATCCTCCCAGCTCAATGATCAGAGGTCCATCCAGTCCTTCCTCTTCTTCTGCATTAACTTCCTCTCCGTCTACGGTCGTCAGTATCATGTGACTGTCTCTGCACTCGTGGACCGTGTGTGTCCTGCAGTGTGGCTGGTCATTTTCAGATCTTCCCCTTTGTGAGGCGTTTACCTTGCAGAAATGGAACAGCTATGACATGAGAGGGTTAGGGGTGTTGTGTGTATGCCCAAGGCCCAGCTGGATCCCTGCCTGGATCATGTTCTGCTGCAGTAGATGGTTTCCTCTTCAACTGGACTGGAAATAGCCTGGAGTGTCTAGCAGGAGATCGGGATATAAGGTGTCTGTATGTGCCCTGGAGAGAGTCTTTGAGCTCTGTTCGGGAGAAACGTGGCATTTCCAGAGCCATATCCTCCTGTGAACACCAGCATTTTGGCAGTCTGTGGTGCTCTAGGCCAAACTATGGGCTCGTACTGGGTGTTGAACTACCTGTGTGGTTGCTGTGACCAGACTGATTTAGTGCCACTGGGATCTGCTTGCATTGGTTTTGGATGCCGCTGGACCACATTCAACCAACAGGGCGGCGAACAAGCGCAAACAGCCAACCCCCAGTCTGTAGTCAGACTGACTGGAGAGTCATGATAAAGCCCCCCCTCTCCCTTCTTACAGGAGCCTGAGTTTATTGAGGATATAGAAGAGAGAACCTGCCTTAGCAGTGAAGTAGAGATGGAATCAGGGGAGCAGGTTGCGGAAAGAAGGAAGAAGATGGTAAGTGTGGCCAGCTGCGGTGCCACCGTGGGACCCCAGCCCCCCCGGACCACCCCCGAGCGCTTCTGCAAACAGCTGTCCCCGCTCTCTCGGCCCGTTACCGCGCGTCTGTGGCACCGCCTGCTTCTTTGCTGACTAGCGCCGCCCTGCTGGTGCGTTCCTGCTAGTCCAGCTGTCCTCTCCATGTTGTTGTTCCTCCGCCCTGCTTCACTGATGCCACAGATGTTGCACAGTACCACCGAGTCTCCAGCAAAAGGACGGGCGATTCTGGCCGGGGGGGGTCGTCTCTCTCAAATCCTCACTGTCCTCTTACCCTGTTCTCAAGCAATTTAAAGGCAAATAACAAGGTACTACTTAACAAAAGCACCACTTGTCACAGTTTAGTTATTAAAGAAATCTTCAAAGTGGGGAAAAAAATTAAATAACCTTGTAAAAGCACCTATTCAGCTGGCACTTTTTTATCCAAGGCAACGTGCATATTTGAGAAAGCCACCTCAGATGGTCCCTGGAAGAATTGGGGTTTCAGTGTGTTCACATCACTGCCGATTCCGGCATTTGAATCAGCTCTTGATGGCGAGTCCAGCATCCTAACCCACGGAACCACACGACCGTCTCCGGTCGGTATGTGGCAGGCTTGAGGTGGTGTAAGCATAATGCTACGTCTTTACAGTGCATACAGTCCCTCTCCCGCTGGTGTGTCCCGCTAAAGGAATCTGCAGGCTTTGGCAGGGAGTCTGCCAGGTTGGGTGGGAGATGACTCAGTGGCCCGCTTCCGGAGCGCTGTCGATGGTCTGCTTGTGGGTGCAGGTGGAGGTTTGTCGTGGGACCCAGCGGCCCTAGTGGAGTGGTTCTGGATGATGGGTCCCGTCGTCACTCCCTGGACATTCATTGGCCGTGTTCAGTGGGTCTGAGGCGAGTCCGTTGAGTTTCCGCTCCGGGACCCATGGTACTCCCCCCCCCCGCCCACCCCGGCTGCTCTCTCACCGCCATCCTTCCTCCATAGACGCGCGAGGAGAGGAAGATGGAGGCCATCCTGCAGGCCTTCGCGCGGATGGAGAAGCGGGAGAAGCGGCGCGAGCAGGCGCTGGAGCGCATCGGGACCAAGGCCGAGGTGGGCGGCCGCGGCGACGTCAAGGAGGAGCCCCCCGCCGCCCCCGAGGTGGAAGCACCTGCTGCCGTGCCGGTATGTGGACCCCCGGGGTCATACGCCGCCCTGCTGGCCGCTGATGTTATGGCAGGTAGTGTGTCACCCCCATGAATCGGCCTCCTCTCCCACCTCCCCTCCTAGTGAATGAATTTTCTTTGTCAGTGGGTTGTTGGTGCCCATTGTCATAGCAACTGCTCTGTTTGCTGCCACACACTGCCACCTGGTGGACAGTGAGGGACTTCGTCTCGGTCGCTGAATAGGAAGCATTTACTACTTGTTCTGTGTGTCTTGCCCTGATCTTCTCCGTCTTCCTATCCCTCTCTTCTGTTCTCCAGCCTCCGGTGGACGAGATGAAGGAGGAGCCGGGCGTGAAGCCGATGGCGAAGATAAACCGCTCCAAGCAACGCAAGAGCCTGTCGCGGAGCCGGACGCATGTGGGCCAGCAGCGGAGGCGCTCGCGTACCACTAGCACCTGCTCGGAGCTGCCGCCCCCCTCCCCCGCCGAATGCCCAGAAGCTCCGCCCCCCGAGCCTGTCGAGATCCAGCCCCTGGCCGTTCCCGAGCCAGAAACCCAGCCGCCAAACCCCCCAGACGCCAGTCCCCCTGCCAGTGGCTCTCCGGCGCCGCCCTGTCGGCCCACACTCAAATACCCCAAAACTAAAAAGGTAGGTTACCGCCTTGGGCTCAGTTAGCCGTGGTGGCCGGTGCCCTGAGATTGTGCTTAAACCCCTGTGGTGCCCCGCAGCACTTAGTGAGCGAGTGGCTGGTGGAGAAGCCGGAGTCCCCAGCCCGCACTCCGGAGCCCCCCCCAGAGCGGCCGCTGCGCATCAGCAGCGACCCTGAGGTTTTGGCCACGCAGCTGAACTCACTGCCGGGCCTGGCCTGCAGCCCGCAGGTGTACAGCACCCCCAAGCACTACGTCCGCTTCTCCTCGCCCTTCCTCTCCGGCCGCAGCCCCAGCGCCCCGGGGGTGCCCTCTGCCCGACGCCGCTCCCGCGAGCTGCCTGAGACCCCGCCCACGTCGGGCTCCTGTAAGAAGGTAAGTGTGGGCTGGGGGGGCGTGCCTGGGGGCATGGCTGGGGGCGTGGCTTGGGTCAGAAGCCTCACTGTGGGCCCATGTCTCCCTGCAGCGCTGGCTCCGGCAGGCCCTGGAAGAGGAAGGCTCCCCTGGACCTGCGAGCCGTCCCGTTCTGCCCAGCGAGGTGCCGCTCAGCCCGCTTAACGGGGACTCGGACGCGGCCGTCTCGCTCGGCGCCGGCTCTCCTTTACCAGGTACCCCTCCCTGCCTTGGCCCCCCGCCGCTGCCCCCTCGTCTATCTGCCCTCCTTCACCGTGGTATCCCCTCCCCCAGAGCTGCTGACTCCCCTGAAGAAACGGCGCGTCTCCCCCCTGGGCTCCTGCTTGTCAGAGGGCTCCACGCCATACGACTCCCCCTGCGCGACGCCCACACGCGCAGAGCTCCCAGAGGTGCAGGGCGTCCCGCCACCGCTCCCCCTCGCCACCCCGCCCTGCGCCCAGCCGGAGGAGCCGGCCACAGACTCCCCCAGCGGACACGCAGGGCCAGCGCTGCCCCCCGCCACACCACAGGAAGTGAGTCATCGGGACAGGAGCATGCTGGCGCTTTGTGTTATATACAATATATAACTGAGAAACATCAGCTGACGGGTGCTGGATTATTCTGTGTTGCCTGATTTCAGGTGATGTCACTTCCTGCTCCCACCGCCCAGGTGAAGGTGGAGCCCCCCCCTTCGCTGCTCTCGTCCCCCTGCTTACGGGCGTCTGGCATGGACCCACCCTCTCAGGAGGTCAAGTCGGTGGGGGTGTGGAGCCCGCGGCCCCCACAGTCCCATGACTCTGACCGGGAGGAGGTGGGGGCAGAAGGGCTCGTGGATGCCCCCCAAGCAGACACCCCCCAGACGGATGCCCCCATGCCCTTGTACCCTGCCTGGGCAAGAAGCCCAGAGAAGGCCCCCTTTTCCCTGGTGAACTCCAACCTGCGTGACCTCACGCCTTCCCACACGCTGGAGCCTGGGGCCTTCGGGGAGGGGGCCAGCTACTACCCCTGCCCCGAGGATGCCGTGACCTTCGCGCGCTTCTCTGGGGACGGCGTGGGGGAGGCTGGTGGCGGGACGTCACAGACCCCCCCGCAGAAGAAGAAGGTGAGTCGGCTAGCAGATGGCCTGAGCTAATGTCAGGCAGGGAACTCTTAAAGGTACGGTGTCTAATAGCTGCACCAATCTCAATTTTTTTCAGTGATGATACGATTCCGATACCTGAACAGAGGGTATCGGCCGACATGAGTATCAGTCTCATACCAGAGCTCTTATTTTTAAACTGGTAAATACAAATGGGAAATGTATGCCAAAGAAGCTTTGTTAGGCTACAAGAAGTGCACATAAGGCACTGTCCCACCCCGCTTGTCTCTAGTTTTAAGCGTTTTTGAAGCAGTCGCGGCTCAGTTTGAGTGTCTGCTAAGCGAGCATACACAAGTGGGGGATGCTTAAAATGCCCCTCAGGAGCTACGCCCACCACTCAGAACTTTTTGCAGGCATGCTAGTCACCCTCTGATCCGGTATTCTTCATGTGGCTGATACTGGATATGTCTTATTAGGTACGAATCGGTGCCGATACCGATCCCGAATATTGGATTGGTGCTCCTCTAGTATTTAAAGTGTAATTTTCCGTCATTTACAGTAGCTCCGTGCCTTTAAGGTCCGAACAGCTGCCATTGCTAGTGGACTATTTGGTGGCCTGTCTCAGTATTTCTCATCTCGGTCCTCCCAGCCAATCAGGAAGCGGTGAGTGAGCACAATTGTGGACTGTCTGGAGTCCCTGAGGACCGGGTTGAGAAATACTGCCCTCTTTGACGCTTTTATTGAGATCAGCTTAAAATTAGCGTCCTTTATTTTCGTGAAGTCGCTGGTGCTAAATGAAGCTACACTAACCAGAGTGAGTCAGTCTCTTGGGCCTTGCGATCGCCTTAGCATCCCTGCTAACGTGCTAACGGCACGCTCGTCTCCCAGGTGTCTCTGCTCGAGTACCGCAAAAGGCAGAGAGAGGCCCGGCGGAGCGGCTCTAAAGGAGGGGACGACTCCCCAGTACCCGGGGCCCTGGGCCTGGCCGGGCTGCCCGGCGAGCCCTACCCCGGTGACTCGGAGAGCGTGCTGGATCCGGCGCAGCCCAGCCTGGATGCTCCACAGCCCGCTGACACCCCCGAGGGCGAGCAGGAGGGGGTGGAGGCCCGCTGGTAAGGAGGGGCCCGCGTGGATGTGTTTGGGGCAAGCCAGAGGGTCAGGGTATAAACCCCGTCTCTCCCTCTCCTCCTTCCCATGACAGGACGGCGCCAGTGAAGCGGCCCAGGGAGTGGAGCGGGCAGCGAGCCGGACTCCTCAGTGCCAACGGCAGGGACGGAGACAGAGGTGCGTGCCAGAGAGGGCTTTGCGGGGACACGCCGGCCACTCTGCTCATCCCCACGGGGACACACCGGACCCCGCGCTCACACGCCGGCCGCTCGGCTCATCCCCGCGGGGACACACCGGACCCCGCGCTCACACGCAGGCCGCTCGGCTCATCCCTGCAGTCACTCAGTGTCTGTGTGTGTCTCTCCCTGTCTGCAGATGGAGAGGCGGATCGAGACGACGGCCCAGTGGGGAAGGAGGACTGCAGCGCCTCCCCCAGGCCACGCAGGGTATGTATGACTGCCGGCCACACGTGCACGGCCTCCATGGTCACTGCCTTACGGGACGTTCAGCTGCATCTCAGACTTTTGGTCCCCCCCCCCCCCCCGCCCCCACAGCCAGACTCTCCGCCTGTGAGCCGCTCCACTGGGAAGGAGGACAGCGATACCCCTGCCAGCCCCCCCTGCCGCTCCCCAGGGAAAGCGGCTCCGCTGACCCCCGGCAGGCAGGCCGTGTACGGGGCACAGGGGGCGCTGCTGCACTCCCCCAAGGCCCCGCCGCAGCCACCAGGCTCGCCGTACCGCGCCCAGCGGACGTTCCACCAGGGGGCGCCACAGTCCCAAAACCAGGGCCCAGCTTCTCTGGGCAGCGCCCCATTTGCCCAGTTCAACGTGCAGAGAGTGCCGCCACCCCCTCCCCCACCAGTGCCCCCATCATCCGGACCCTACTTTGCCGGGGGGGCCCCAGGTGCCGCAGGCCCCTTCCCTGGCTACCAGGCTGCGGTGGTGTCCCCGTTCCCCCCCGGCTCCCAGGCACTCCTGCAGACGCACCACGCTTTGCACTATCAGAGCCCCGCGGCCCCGCCCCCCCCGCCTCC
>JAODKM010000515.1:0-11074 GCA_026780845.1 Petrocephalus sullivani
ATGGAAATACAAAGAATGTGAAGACAGAAGCAGGAAGAGCCTAAAGGGCAAAGAGGAAAAGACGCAGAAGATCCCAAGTCAGCGATTCATTCTCTCTTCATATCATTCTGACTAGTGATTAACATAGTTCTTGTTATCCAGTCAAGCATCTCTATTTTAAATAGCCAGTACCTCCTTTAATGTAAAATGTTGAATAACAAGCAAGTAGAAATCTATTACTTTCAACTTTTTATTTCTGGAACAGTAGCATGATTCTCCTTTAGCTCAAGCATGTCATTTCCTCCCAACTGGTCGGATTTGTGTCTGGCACTGGCACAAGCTGGGGCACCCTGCCTTGACGTCTGAGTTGCTGCATCCAGCTTTCTGTACCATATCTGGACAATTAGCATATTTGTCAATGTATGGACATGGGTTAGCTGAAAAGAGAGGGAATTCCAAAGGTTAATAAGATGTGGCATAGTTTCAAGTGAAACCTAAGCCTTCATATCATATGCTCTGTGATCGCAGGGGAATCATACTTACTGCACAATTTGTCATCACAGTTGTTTAGGCAGGCAGCACAAGATGTCCCATTAGTATATGGAGGAATTCCTTTGAAGTTCCCACTGCAATACAGAAGAACACGGGTGATAACCATGTACTATGGCAGTGTTTCCCAATCTGGTCCTCAGGGACCCACAGACAGTCCATATTTTTGCTCAACTGTTAACGTGGACTGTCTGTGGGTAACACTGTCTTATGGTCAAAAGAAGAGGTTCAAGAAACAGATGCACTATGGATCAGGGTTATCATACGCTCTGAAGTAATGGCAGCCGTAGAAGTACGTAGAGTTTTTGCAGAAGGTGACCCCACATCCCACCTCATAAGAGCCATACCACACCACCTGCAACACATGAAGCGCATCTGGTATCAATGCTATTTCTATGTCATTGTTTACCGTCTCTAACGTGCTTGATACCAGTACCTCCATATTACTAACCATTAATACACATCACCCCAATTTACAATTTAATTCAACAGTTTACAATTGTTAAATTTGCAATTTTTCTTTATTTTACATTATTTCATTGAATGATAGTTACCTGTGTGTAATGGCCAGTCGGGCTACCGTTCGTGGATCCTTCGGGAAACTTGTAATTTTTGACTTCGTTGTGCCAGGCCCCAACAACAGCAGTCCAATTATATACAGCATTAGACTTAAATAAGTTCTCGCCACACTGGTACCCTGTCAAAAATCACACAGAGAATGGTCCTATAATTGTTCAGTGTGGCTGCGTAAACATGCATAAATGGTACCTTTATCCTTTCAATTTAGTTAGCCTTAAATAACTCATGTTTTTGCTAAAGAACTCATGTTTATTCTCGAGTATGTAAGAGTTAATGAGCAACATTGTTTTATTAAGTTAACTTTATTTACCTCCAGGTATTACTTAGTCAGGTCAGGTAGGGGAGCCTGTGCTGGCGCAGCTCATTGCCGCACCTACCACACAACGTCTCGGGATCCCGGGTGGCGACCCCCCATGCAGACACCCAGTCCCACCCTCTGGAAATGGCCATCCAACTGCCACAGCCAGGTGTTACATGGGCTTCCCCTCGGCCTAGTCCAACCTCTCGGATCCTATGAGCCGGATCATCCTCAGGGAGTTGCACCACATGGCCGTAGTGCCTCAACTGGCGCTCCCTCAAAATGCAAGTAATGTGCCTCATTCGGGACTCCCTGAGCAACCGATTGTCCCACACAAAGTCAAACCAGTGGTACCCAAGGATTCTCTGAAGAGACACAGTACCAAAAGAGTACCAGACTTTGTTTCAGGCGATTGGATAGCGCCCATGTCTCGCAAACATAAAGCAAAACAGGGAGCACCAGACTCTAAAGACTTGGACCTTCGACCGCTTGCAAAGATATTGGAGCGCCACACACCCCTTTCCAGCGACCTCATGACCCCCCATGCTCTCCCAATCTGTCTACTGACTTCATAGGAAGAGTCACCAGAGACATGAATGTCACCGCCGAGGTAAGTGAACCTCTCGATGCGTTCAACACTATTCCCGCAAACAGATAAAGTGCTGATGGCTCTGCCTAAGAGGTCATTAAAGACCTGGATCTTAGTTTTTACCCAGGACACTCGCAACACCAAACACTCAGACTCCTTATTCAGTCTTTGAAGAGCCCCAATCAGAACCTCCATCGACTCTGCAAAGATTAAGTCAAGATCAGTAAATCTTTCCTCACTAACCGAAGCTCCGAAGCTGCTGGATCCCACAACCCTGCCCAACACCCAGTCCAAGCTAGTATTGAACAGACTAGCAGCAAGAACACACCACTGATGAGCCCCAGAATCAACGGGAAAGAACATAGAGGTTCTCCCTCCATCCACACAGTACCAGTGTACAGGCCGGACATGATGCCTAACAACTTCGGGGGGATCCCACAAAGTCTCAGGATGTCCCACAGGGCAACTTGATCAACTGAGTCGAACACTTTACGAAAATCGACATGAGCTGCAAAGAAGCTCTGCCGATATTTGCACTTGTACCTGATGAGGATCCTCAGTGCCAGGATGCAGTGAATGGTAGACACCTTATGTATAAAACCAGACTGCTCTGGTTGCTGGTAGACAAGCAAGTGATCACGCTAGCAAGGACCTTACCCAACACAGACAGCAGTGTTATCCCCCTGTAATTGCTGCAATCCACCTTTCCCTTTCCAGAGGGGGATAAGAAGTCCCATTTTCCAGTCAGTCAGGATCATGCCTGCCTCTCAAATGGAAGCAAAGATTGCTTGCAATGCCAGGAGGACAGCCTTACCACCAGCCTGGAGAAGTTCACCACGCATGCCACACATCCCCGTAGCCTTTCCCTCCCCCAGCTCACTTACCACCCATGCAACCCCAATGAGATTAGGTGGTTTACCGCTGATCGGTGGGTCAGCCTCAAGAACCATGGACCCAGAGATGTCCATCATCCTAGCCGGCGTATCAGCTTTAAACAACTGCTCAAAGTAGCTGGCCCAGTGTGTCACAACTGCAGTGCCATCCATAACCGTTCCATCACCTGCCCTGACTGCTACTCTCGAAGGAACAGATTCAGATGTGGATAATGCTTTGATCCATCTGTAAGCAGGACTTAGATCTCTAGACCACAAATGTGTGACCTACTCACAGGTTCCTCTGACAAACACCTCCTTGTCTGCCCTCAGAGCCCTCAAAGCTGTCCTTTGCAGCTGGAATTGCCGCCGAGCCGTGCACTGCAGCTCCTCTCGATAATATCCTAGGTGCCCTGCAAGATGAAACCACTCCTTCTGCGAACACTGGCAACACCAACACAACCCTCGGCAACCTCAAGGGTCTCATCCCGGAAGGTCTCCCACATCACATTTGAGTCAGCAGTCGCACCCAAGTCTGCTAGTTCTTCACTCAAACTGTGAGCAAACTCATCAGCGACAACTTGATCTTGGAGTGTGGCCAAGTCCAGACTGATTCTCTTAGTAGGTAATAACCTATTGAACCTAAGCTTGAACCATGACCAGAGGGGTGTCACCCTGTGGGCACCCTTGAACCACAGATCAGAGTTGCGAGTAGAATGTTTCTCTTATCAAGACATCACTCACCACGGTCAGAGCATACACTGAAACAACAGACAAGATACCCAACGAGTGCCATAGCCTGAGTTTCATGATATGCTCGTTGAAAGAAGTGATGTCGGACACCACTGGGAGGAGCCAATCTGCCAGAGCAACAGCTACTCCCTGAGTATGGCAGCCATCAGAACAACCAGACCAGTAATAGGTGTAACCACCTACAGAGATCTGGCCACTCCCCAGGCGGCATACCACAAACAGTGCCACAACTGAAATGTGGAATTTATGACAATAGGAGAAGATGGTCATCTTTCCGGAGAAACAAGACATTCCATGCACCCACCCAGATGGGCCGCCTCAAATTGGGACCCAAGTCCCGCCGTGCAGTGGGCGATACCTCAGCACCATGCCAGCGCCGATCCGCAAGTCTGAACCTATTGGCTCTCGGACGTTTTCGACTCTTCTAGGGATGAGGCTCCCGAAGGCTTTCCCCGCTCCCCCTCACACTGCATGCAGCCTTCCTAAGGGTGGCAGCAGCAGAGCTACTCCCGCAGAGAGCAGAAAGGTGTCCTGAAGCTTGATCTAAGCTACATGACGTGTCTTACGGTGGCCAATCCCACCGGATACAGTTTAACGTCATACCCAGGACATAGTATAGTCCATAGTAGGACAGTATTACTTAATGTTTACTGATTATTAGATTATTAACACCAGACTTGCGTTCCACCTGGTTTAGGCAGGTTAAACCGGACTGTAAATTATGATTGGACTACAACTGTAATGATAACTTAATCATTACTGGAATTTAATCACTGAGCACAGGTCCTGCTCCTCAGCCTGACGCACTGCTGTTGTCATCTAAGTGATGTCTTTGATTGTTATTTTACTAACAGTATACATTAGCTAAAATGAAGGGTTATAATCACACATTGATTCGCCCGGCCTGGCACTACACGTGCAGTTGAAAAATTAATCAACACCCTTCAGATTAGAGAACTCAACAGCACTGTGCCATAAAGAGTGGTTAAACCCCGCAGACTGAGCGTAGCACAGCTGAGCAGCATTACCATCGATTTCCCGGCTACTAGGAGGCCCGTGAGTCAACTCGCATTTGTTAATCCAGTTCTGAGCATTTGTGGCCAGCAGTGGATTCCAGGACTGCAGGTATGACAGCAAGGGGAGACAGACAGACCACAGAAAATGAATACTGCATTCAGAAAAGATTTCAATAACACTTTCTATGAAGCCCATATTCATGAAGCCTAATAACTGTTCTTATAATTCATTGTAACACATTCATAAAATATTCTAAACATGGCTATTAATATGTATTAAGGGGCATAACACACTATACATGTTTCTCATGTATTATGAATGCACTATGAAGGTCTCATCTACAATGAAGTATAAATACCTTCATAATGCATTATAATGGTCAGTATAAGAATTTATGTGCCGCATTATGAAGGTGTTTATAGTGCACTATAGGTTGGACCTTCATATAGTATTCATTATGTATAAAAAACATGGCTATACTGTATTGTGCCTTTTTATAAATAGTTATAGCTGGGTTTATAATACTTTATGAAAGCATTATAACACATTAAGAAGGCATGCATAATACAGTATAATGACTGCTTAAAGTAAAGTGTTACCAAGATAAGATCTGAGTAAATACAAGAGTTCATGCCAGCCTTGTGATGTCAGTAAGAAGTAGCAGTTAGATCTCTAAAAGAAACATCCCGTCTGATCCTTATAGAGCAGGACCAGGCGTTTCCCTGCCCAATACGTCGATCGCGATCGCCCAGTAGATCGCAAAGATAGATCGCGGGTAGATCCTCCCTTCTATCCTCCCTTCAGAAATCGCCACTTGATTGAAGTAAAGGCCGGCCAGTCTGCTGTTGCTTTATTATATTAGGTTACCGAAACAAAACACGAATGTATTGCGAGCTAATGCAAAACTCCAGCGAGCAAAGTGACCCGGTTAGCCTTCCGATTTATATCTACTAAAATGGACACTAAAACAATGAGTGGGGGAGCCGGACCAAGTAAGAAACCATAAATGTATTGCATTGTATTGTGCTGTAAGGGTTCATGCAGTGATGCAAGGTTCACCAACATGTACTGTGTATATAAAGTATACTCAGTAATATATGTGCATATGTGTGTGTGTGTGTGTGTGTGTGTGTGTGTGTATATATATATATATATATATATATATACTTTTTAATGTAGGTAGATCATTTTGACCAGGTCAGTTTAAAAGTAGCTCGCAAGCCGAAAAAGTGTGGGCACCCCTGCCATAGAGTGTAGGTAGGAACACAAAGCAGGCTACCATTTTCAGCATGTTGGTGGCAGGTGGTTTTACTCCTCTCCTAAAGGTATTGTGCACATTCACAATCTCCTGCTGGACGTCAGGGTTTTGTGGAGAAACCTCTGTCAGGGTCACACATACAACACTGCATTAGTCCAGATAATCACAGGCAAATCAAAGCAACAAAAGTAATGGCATAAAACTTGACATGCCTACTTACTTGACTACAGGCACCACATATGGGATGGGGTAAAAAAAAAAAAAACAGATATTAGGTCATGATTACGACAAGATTTCAATACTACATTACATTAATTACTTACTACTGTTTTTCAGCATCAAAATTATTTTTAAACTATTTTAAATTAATCTATATACTATAAAGTCTCTTTTTTTCAGATTGCTATAAATACACAGACAGCTTTTCAGTTTAATTCCTTTTTATAACTCCGAAGTATAACATGAAAGGCAGCTTTTCTAGGAATTTTGTCCATAAAAAAGGAGTAATCGAGGAAAAAAAAAGATGTAATGACAAATTACAGTCACCTGGAAGCACCTTTGTACTCAGTGGGATTCTGTACTCACCAGATCTCCGCAAGTAAAAGACACTTGCAGCAGAGTGATGCACACAGCAAATATGATCATTGTTAACTGCCTCTAAAACTTTGCAGATGGGAGGAATTTTATTCTGGGGGGAAAAAATTGCAACTTTTGCAACTGTAAGTACCTTTGAACATTTGCAATGTTTATATGACTCATAGTGCTAATTATAACAAAGTAAATGTTAAAACTTAAATAGTTCTGTAATACTACAGTATTTCAGTAGGATAGATAGATAGATAGATAGATAGATACCTTAATCGCCTTGCAAGTGGGGAGCTAAAGCCAGCCCTGGCTGCTTCACTTTGCTGTGAGTGCTGGGACTCCTCGCCCTCCCTCTATATACACACCTTCAGCTCACGTCACCTTCTTTACCTCTGAAGGTGACACCTGCTGCAGTTTCACTTCAGCTGGGAACAATAACAAGAAAACCTTGCGCCGACAAAGGGCAGATTAGATTGCGCTGCATCGTGGAGGGCGTTGCGCCTTTGCAGCGTGGCACAACGGGGATCTCATGGGCAGAATGTGCAAATAAAGGAACAATGACAGATCGTTCTTTTTCTTTTGGTGAGCAAACCATCTGCTGCAGACCTAATATATATGCATATACGTACGGCCTGTCTGGTTGAAGTGGAAAAGTCGATGTTTATTGAAGGATTTAGAGGAAAACAAGATCTATAGAAAATGTCAATTGAAACAGCAATACTCCCTGTAACCACCCAGTTTGGAAGGATTAGTTCACGGGGACACTTAACTTTGCTTTTGGGCACTCCTTTTTGGTTGAAGGAACGAAGGCAGTCAACAATACACTCGTAAGCATGAGTATGTAAAATACTCATGCATGTCTATGAAGTGTAATGAAAGCAAGGTCTTTGGGCTCCTGCTGTTTGAGTTTTCATCCCTGTACTTTTCCGGTGAGCAAAGCAGGGAACGACCCAGCTTGGGGCACCACCACATCATTCATTCACAGAGGCACACCTATGGGCAATTTGGCGGCTCCAATTAGCCTCAGCATGTTTTGGGACTGGGAGAGGTGACCAGAGTAAGAACATAAGAAATATACAAAAGCGAGGAGGCCATTCTGGCCATCAAGCTTGTGTGAGGAGAACTTAACTAATAGCTCAGAGTTGTTATAATCTTATCTAGTTCTGATTAAACTAGAGGAAACCCCATGACACAGGAAAAACATGAAAAAGACACACACACACAGCCATGCCTCTGGTCCCAGAGGTGCAAGGTATAGTGCTAACCACTGCACCACCATGCCACCCCTCCCCCTAATTTTGGAGGCAAAGTACTTGGTCATTGAGGATGTGCAGCATCGAGCACTAGATAGAGAAACGCTTGTTCATGCATTTATCTTTAGCCGGTTGTAACGGTGTCTTTACAGGTCTTTGTAAAAAATCAATCAGACAGCTGCAGCTCATCCAGAATGCTGCCGCGAGAGTCCCCACTAACACCCAAAAAGCTGAGCATATCACACCCACCCTAAAATCACTGCACTGGCTTCCTGTGCATCTCAGGATTGATATACTTGTGTACAAAGCACAAAATGGTCTCGGGCCCAAATACATTTCTGATCAACTAGAACGGTATGAAGCATCCAGACCCCTTAGGTCATCTGGGAAAGGCCTGCTCAGCATTCCCAGAATCAAGACCATGCAGGGTGAAGTCACACTTAGTTTCTATCCTCCCCGTCTGTGGAACCAGCTACCTGAAGACCTGAGGTCTGCTGCAGTTGTCAGCTTATTTAAGTCAGGGCTTAAAACATTTCTGTTTGCTGCAGCTTTTCAATAAATTAAATCGGTTTAGTCATATTCTGTCATTAAAAACGTAACTTCTTTTCAGTTACCTATTTATTTGTTTGTTTTTGCTTTTTATTATTACTATCTATTTGTTCATTTTAATGAATTGATTTTTATTATCATTTCAATGAAAGGCCCATATTGTTCTTCGAGACTGAACCGACAATTTCCGTAGGGCCTACTGAGCCGGATGGTCTGACATATCGGGTGTCTCGGCACGCTTTATGGATTGCGTGCTATTCAAGCTCAAAGTCGAAAAAAAACCTTTATTATTATACTTCTTTATTATTCTTCCGTAGATTTTCGGCACTTAATGCAGGTCATACCGTAGCACGCACCCAGCCAAACTATATGTCACAAGATTCTCCTTGATGGTGTGATGGGTGCTATTACTTTTCTCTTTAGTTAGTGTTACCATGGCGACGTTATAATCGCTCAAACACGGAAAAACTCCCATAGGAATACATTGAATGATAACGGTAGCATTGTTAGCATCCACTTTTCCCATTGACTTCAATGCATTTTTGTCAAAGTTCTCCTACCCAACCACTGCTACTGGCAGAGTTCCAACCTCTGTTAATCAACCTCAGGCCTCACCGCCTACCACCTAATGCCCAACATTGGGGCCCGCACTCATCCTTTCCTGCTTTTATCATCCCTCGTTCTCTCCCATTGACTTCAATGCATTTTGGTCAAAGTTTTCCTACTCACCCACTGTTACTGCCAGAGCCATAACAGGTGTTAATCACCCCCAGGCCTCACCGCCTACCACCTAATGCCCAACATTGGGGCCCGCACTCATCCTTTCCTGCTTTTATCATCCCTCGTTCTCTCCCATTGACTTCAATGCATTTTGGTCAAAGTTTTCCTGCTCAGCTAATGTTCATGCCACAGTTACAAAACTCGATGATCAACCTCAGGCCTCACCACCAACCACCTAATGGCCATCATTGTGACCCGCACTCATCTTTTCTTGCTTTTATCATCCCTCGTTCTTTCCCATTGACTTCAATGCATTTTCTTGAAAGTTTCCCTACTCAGCCACTGTTCATGCCAGAGCTACAACATGCAATAATCAACCTCAGGCCTTACCACCTACCAACTAATGGCCACCCTTGTGACCCGCACTCATCCTTTCTTGCTTTTATCATCCCTCGTTCTCTCCCATTGACTTCAATGCATTTAAGTCAAACTTTTCTAACTGTGCCAGTGTTAATGCTAAGGATATAAAACTCAATATATCTATCTACCAACCACATAGCACCACCTTAGGCTCACCTAGCAACCGCCTAACAACACCCTAGAAGCACCAAAAAAGACCCTAACAACCACCTTGCAATGCCTAGAACGGCACTAGCAACCACATAAGAACACCCTATCAACAGCTACAGACACCCTAGCAACCTCCTAGGAACACCTTGGCAACCACCTAGGTCCGCCCGAGCAACAGCTACCAACACCCTAGCAACCACCTAGGAGCACCCTAGCAACCACCTTGGATCACCCTAGCGACAGCTATCGACACCCTAGCAACCACCTACAAACACCTTAGCAACCACCTAGGAACACCCTAGCAACAGCTACCAACACTCTAGCAACCACCTAGGAACACCCTAGCGACAGCTACCGACACCCTAGCAACCACCTAGAAACACCTTAGCAACCACCTAGGAACACTTCAGCAAGAGCTACCAACACCCTAGCAACCACCTAGGAACACCTTAGCAACAACCTAGGAACACCCTAGCAACCACCTAGGAACACACTAGCAACAGCTACCAACACCATGGCAACCACCTACGAACACCCTAGCAACCACCTAGGAAAACCTTGGAAAGCACTTTGAAGTGCATACCAATGACACACCGGGACACTGACTGCCCCGGGGTCAGCGATCGCAATAGGACCATCTTAAAATTTCTCCAGGAATTTTTACGTTTCTAGTTATTATTTTTTTTTTTTTCCTCTTTGGCCTTGCCTTGCCTAGCCTAGCCTTGACCTTGCTTTGCCTAGCCTTGCCTTGCCTAGCCTAGCCTAGCCTTGCCCTTGCTTTGCCTAGACTTGCCTTGCCTAGCCTAGCATAGCCTTGCCTTGCCTAGCCTTGACTAGCATAGCCTTGCCTTGCCTAGCCTAGCCTACCCTTGCCTAGCCTTGCCATAACCTAGCCTTGCCTTGCCTAGCCTTGCCTAGCCTAGCCTAGCCTACCCTTGCCTTGCCTAGCCTAGCCTTGCCTAGCATAGCCTTGCCTTGCCTTGACTTGCCTAGCCTAGCCTAGCCTTGCCTAGCCTTGCCATAACCTAGCCTTGCCTTGCCTTGCCTAGCCTAGCCTAGCCTAGCCTAGCCTAGCCTTGCCTTGCTTTGCTCACTCGTGGCAATGGAGCTGGTCCGACACATCCGTGATGCGGCACTATTCACTATTTCACATTTCCAACCTACAGAAGCATCTCAAAGTAAGTTTGTTTTTTTTCTGGACTGGCTAAAGTCATCCGCAGCTTATTGGTTAGCTTGCCTATCCTAGCCCTTTATAGTCATAGTCAAACTGCCAGTCGACAATCTGCTATATGCTAGGGTGACCAGATAATCCATGAGCTAGGACAGGATTTGTACTATTTCAGTCAGAAGGACCTGGATTTCACTTTAGCGCTGAGTTCCTGCTTTGTGCTGATTGGTCAGTCTCCTATAATCATGCACATGTCACTAGGGGCAGGCAGGTGGTGTAGTGGTTAAGGACGCAACCGTGTAGTGGAAAGATTGCCGGCTCGAGTCCCCGACCTG
>JAODKM010000516.1:0-11064 GCA_026780845.1 Petrocephalus sullivani
AAATCCAAGACCAGTGGACTATTCTGAAGTCCAGGATATACCAGAACCATGGTGTCCTACGAAACATTACCTGGCCTACAATCAATCGTCAGCTTGACCAATACTGCCCAGACATACTACACGTGGTTGACCTCATCCTTTGCATTCCTGTTTCAACAGCAGATTGTGAACGTGGATTCAGTGCCATGAAGCTGGTAAAAAGTGACTGGCGTGCCGGTCTTAAGAGTCAGACATTGTCTGACCTTCTAACTGTACAGCTATCCTCTGCCCCTATTGCAGGCTTTGATCCAGCCCCAGCTATCAACTTATGGCATGCTGGAAGCCTCAGGTCACGAAGACCATCTTTCATGGACCAATCAGATGTATCTGATGATGAATGTAATGAGTACATTTAATGCCTCTCTCTACACATGTTCACACATGCATTGCACACACACACACACTTCCTGTTTGGTGTGTGTGCACCATTTCCTTAAAGGGCTATTGCTTCTCAACAGGATGAGAATGTTTGCCCCTTTCGCATAGGTTATTTACTGATTATATAAAAATAGTAATCACTATTAAAATCTATGTAGATTTCATGTTGAATGATAGAAAATTCATCAACTGATTGAATTACCTTGCACTATAAAGATTCAACACAACAAGATAGATCAGAGTCCATTTTCCTAACTCAGAATTCTGATATAATAATACATAATGAATAATAATACCTGATAATAGAACACATAATAACACACTAAAATGATCAATGCTCTGAGTTGCTGTATTTTTAATATCACAATGAGTTCAGTTGTACTGAATCTGGAATCAGTTTTCATGTCGTAAGAGGCTTGAATTTAAGTTCAATAAACAGATTATACTGTTCATGTTTGCATGTTTTTAGTACTGAATACTTGACTACTACTATAGTGATACATTGTATGCTGTCATTCATAAGTAAATCTAGATCTAACAAACATTAACGTATCAAGGTGAAGAAAAAACTGCAATTTTCTGGTAACAAAACTGTGGCTAGTAAAAAGGTTGAATGGCTAGTGACTCCGGAAATCCACTAGCCACATTAGCCAGTGAGCAAAAAAGTTAATGTCATGCCCTGGTTACAAGGTGACGAGCGGAGGAAGCGATGATGCTGGAGGACTGATGTCTGGAGTGGTTCTTTGTGCTGAGCCTTCTCTAACTTTCTATCACTCTGTGAAGCTTTCAGTGGCAAAGCCTTAGAGTTCTCTTGTATGTGGCAGGCTTCACAAGTTGGCTTTCAGTGTGGATTCTTCTTTAGCTTCCTCCGTAGCTTCCTTGCAGACTTCTCTGGCTTCCTTGGCTTCCTGTCTCTGAGACTTGGGTGTTGGTTTTTATGGTCCAAGGGCCATGAATATAGATGAGCCAGAATTCGACACTTGGGCCAATGGTTTGGAAACTCAGTCCAAGGGACTGGCAACAGAGCTGTGCTAGTGGCCCCATGGATTTATGACATGCCTTAGAGCAACTTTGGAGTTAACTTTGATTGAATGAATTTAATTTTAAATACATCCAATTGTATAACAATCCATCATCAAATTCCATTCAGAAGAATTTTACCGTCAGTTTGATACCAAACACGATATACCGATCTAGGTTCAAACCTTGTACAATCTATATTAATTAATTCATACTTTTATTTACACTGTGCACACTGATTACTACCATCAATGCATAGAATACATGATTATATAGTCTTTCGTTCATCTCTTTGATTGTGTGTGCATTTAGAATGTGGGTTCTGGTGGTAAATTAATCGCGTGGTTATCCTACTTCTTTGCATAAACTCTGCATCTGGGTTACCATACACGCTTCACAGGCTATCCGCTGATGCTTTCCGTGTTTTCTGCCCAAATTTCTGATAGAATGACTGAGCCAAATGCGGTTACCCCAGCAGAGTTATAATAAATGTAAATGTAATTAGGGCGTGCCTCCCTGACCACTACGGAGACGCTATAGGGAAGCCCTCTGTGCCTACTGTTTGGCCACAAACTGGTCAGAACCTTGGCTTTCATTGATTCAGGGGGCACAGGGAACTTCATTGACCATTGACCTATGCCCAAACAACTGTGGGTGGAGCTTGAGGCGCTATCCCAGTCAATTCAGATTACAGCTGTTGACGGTTGGCCCCTCACCAGCAGTCCTATCACCCATCAGGCTCAATCCGTCGCCCTCACCATCGACAAGCACCAATAGACCATCCAGTTCCTGGCCACTTCCATCATCTCACCACCCATCATTCTCGGACACCTG
This sequence comes from Petrocephalus sullivani, assembly GCA_026780845.1. Taxonomy (NCBI): domain Eukaryota; kingdom Metazoa; phylum Chordata; class Actinopteri; order Osteoglossiformes; family Mormyridae; genus Petrocephalus; species Petrocephalus sullivani. Next base: position 2,272 of record JAODKM010000516.1, read on the forward strand.
TAGCTCCTTCAGCACGACCCCTTCATTTCCTGGACCTAACACTGGATTCTACAATGGGGCCCGACCGAACGGGCAATGACTGGGACGTGCTTGAAGGAGTCCGAGGCCCCTGATGTCGATCCGGAGGCCATCCCCCAGCCTTACCACGACCTGGCGGAGGTCTTCTGCAGGAAAAGGGCCATGAAGTTACCTCCTCACTGGCCCTGTGACCTGGCCATTGACCTCCTGTTAGGTGCGGTACCACCCCACAGCAGGCTTTTCTATCTTGCCACCTCCGAGACTAAGCCGATGGAAGAGTACATCACCGAAACCCTCCGCCACACCTCTGGAGTGCCTACAACTTGGTACACATCAGGGCAGGCGATGAGTGGAAGACAGCCTTCATCACCTCTCCTGGTCACTATGAGAGCCTGATTATGCCCTTCGGCCTGGCAATGCAATTCATCAATGATGTGCTGCGGCACATGCTAGACTGTTGGCCATTTGTCTACCTTGACAATATTCTCATATACTCTCGCACCCTGGAAGAGCAAATCCAGCATGTCAGGGCAGTCCTCAAGAGACTGCTCGCCCATCAACTGTACTTAAAGTTGGAGAAATGCACTTTCCACCAGCGCTCCACCACGTTCCTGTGCTTTTTAATCACGCCCCAGGGTGTGGCCATGGACCCCCAGAAGCTGGAAGCTGTGCATCATTGGCCCCTACCCAAGACGCTTAAGCAGCTACAGCATTTTCTGGGGTTTTCCAATTTCTACTGCAGTTTTATCTGGGGCTTCAGTATAGTTGTAGCTAGACTTGTAGTCAAGACCGCCTAAACCAAGACTAAAACACTACCAAGACCAGAGGGTTTCGAGACCAAGACAAGACCAAGACAGACCAAGACTGGAAAAAAAGACTCCCTTTACTTTTGTGTGCTGTTGAGGACTGACATGACAGGTACTGACTGGTCCTGAAGTCATCTGACAAAACAGCTAACACCTCCAACAACTGTCTAAAGAATGGGAAATACGTAACTGATTTCAATTATACTTAATTTGTAGATGAAATTGTAACATCAAATTGAAGGTACACAATTATAAACTTGTTCACACAGATTTCTACTTTTGGGAGTGTAGAGGGTAGAAATTAAAAGAGTATAGATCCCATCACGCTGGTATCGATCCAATACCAACGTTAGTATTGATACTATCAATATTTGGATCGATCCGCCCACCCCTAGAAGGTACCGTACTTTTGATACTTTCGGTACCTCAATAAAGTACCAAAAGTTCGGTACTTCTTTTGTGTTGGTTTTCCACTGCCGTAAAAACTGAATAATAAGGACAATGTGAGGCATTTTGTACTGAATTCGAACAATAGCTGTAGTATGCAGCTGGACGATGTCGGATATTAAATCTAAACATCGCATGCAGTTCTAATATTGCTAGTGAGTTACATTAAGATCAGACTTTTTCTTACTTTCGGTTTTACATGGACATGTATACGGACGACATAGGGGGTTAATGTTTTGCTAAAACATTTTTACTTTGGCATAGGGAAAAGGCTAACTTTGCAATTTTGATGATTATTCCTTGCATATATTTATATCTAATATATGTTTTTAAAATCAGTTTAAAGTTTACCTCCACTGCTTGGGCTTTGCATGCGTTCTCCGAAATGATCATAGTCATTCTCACCCTTGCTATATAAATCACTCGTAGACAGGTTTGTGAGAAATTTATGTTAACTATTTTTTTTTATGTTAACTAACTAAATACCCCAATATTTATAACAACAAAATCACATCGCTATATCTGGAGACTCTCCAGTGCTGTACTTGCTGCAGAAGTCGGCTATATATTTAATAAAATCCTTTTTAAATTTCTTGTTATACCATCCTGATCTTGTTGTATCTCTTCTTCCGACCAGATTGCAATTATTTTTTTTATTTCGTTTGTTGTCATTTTCTGAGTTCGTAACGTTTTGTCAAGACGGCGATCGCATTGTGTTTCAGAATCGGGCTATTTGCATAATCAATGTTGATCTGAGACAGCAAGACCAAGACAGCGAGACCAAGACAAGGCCAAGGGATCCGAGACCAAGACAAGACCAAAGACCGTCGAGACTGTGACAAGACCAAGACCACGTAAAAGTGGTCTCGAGACATCCAACTCTAGTTGCAGCACCACTGACCGCCCTGACCCGTCCTTCTCCTCATCACTTTCATCTCACCCCGGATGCCATCAACGCATTTCAAAAACTATGTCACCTTTTTACCACCGCTCCTTCACCCAGATTCCACAGAACCCTTCATTGTGGAGGTGGATGCCTCAGTTATAGGCGTCGAGGCAGTCCTCTCCCAGCGAGGTCTAGACCAGAAATTCAGGAAATTCAACCCCACTCAGCAGAGTTACGGGGTAGAGGACCAGGAACTGCTGGCTATCAAGTGGGCCCTGGAGGCAGGGCAGCAGTGAACCATTCATAGTCTGGACAGACCACCAGAACCTCATCATCATCCAGCATGCCAAACAACTCAACCCTAAGCAGGCGCAGTGGGCACTGGTCTTTGAATGGGTCAGCTTCCATCTCTCATACCGCCTGGAGTCCGAAAACACCAAGTCTGACGCACTCTCCTGCCAGCATGAAGCCAAAGCTCCCTGGGCAGACCTCGCGCCTATTGTAACCACCACCCGGATCATCGCACCTCTCCAGTGGGAATTAGAAACCAGGGTATGCCAGGCGCAGACCTTGGAACTCGCTCCGACAGGTACTCCACCTGGATGATTCTACACCCCCACCTCCATCAGGCTGGACGTCCTCTCCGGGACTTACTCTTCTGTTCTCCCGGGCCACCGCGGCGCCAGAAGAACCCTCCTGTATTTCCAACATGCCTTCTGGTGGCCTTCCATGGCCCGCAACATCCAAGAGTTCGTCTGAGCTTGTCCAGTGTGTGCCAGGGCCAAAACCAGCAATCAGCCCTCCCCAGGTGAACTGCAACCTCTCCCTCCTCATCAGCTCTGGTCACACATTGCACTGAATTTTGTTACTGGCCTGCCAGAGTCGTAAGGGAAAAAATACAATACTCACCATCATTGATTGATTCTCCAAGGCTGTGCATTTGGTAGCCCTGGCCAAACTCCCGTCAGCTAAAACTACAGCTTAGCTGATTTTAGAGCATGTTGTCCACTTGCCCGGGTTCCCCAGGGACATTGTCTCGGACAGAGGGCCTCAATTCACTGCCAGATTCTGGAAGGCATTCTGCCGTCTGATCTACTCTACGTGCAGTCTTTCATCCGGTTACCATCCACAAACCAATAGTCAGACGAAGCGGACTAACCAGAGTGCTACCTTAGATGCTTTGTCGCAGATAGGCAGCACTCCTGGGCCCCCTACCACATCTGGGGTGAACTCTCACAGAACCTTCACACCTCATCCGCCATTTGAGGTATGCCACGGTTTCCAACCTCCTATGTTCAATCAACAAGAACCGGAGTTTGATGTACCATCGGCCTAACAGTTAGTCTGCCGGTGCCAGCGGCTCAGGACTCCAGCCCGTTCTGCCATTCAAAAGGCTAATCATCAATAAATTATACAACATTGCCACCGGAACCCACCGAGACTGTACAACATATCTATAGGTGACAAAGTTTGGCTCTCCACCCAGAACCTCCGCCTCCACACCGACAGAAGCTCACCTCCCGCTTTATCGGACCTTAGTGCATCACCCACTGGATTAATCCTGTCACCTATCGACTCCAGCTGCCTGCAGCACTCCAGGTTCATCCAGTCTTTCACATATCCCAGCTCAAGCCCTTCATCCCTCTCCCTTGGTCTCGCCCGCCCGCCTGCCCCTCCTCCAGCCCATATCGTTGACAGTGGTCCTGCGTACACCGTGCGCCGGATCCTCGATGCACGTCCTTGGGGCCGGGGTACCCAGTATCTCGTCGACTGGCAGGGTTATGGCCCTGAGGAGCGCTCCTGGATTCCTGCCAGGTTCATTCTCGATCCTTTGTTGGTGCAGGACTACTGTCGTTGGGTATCCTCCCAGTCGGGGCCATCTGGTGCCGGTACTGTCATGCACACCAGTCAGGCGATCGCCACGAGGACTAGGAAGTATACGATTGTCATTGTGAAATGACCCATGCCCTTTCTGACCGCCATCGCCGGTACTGTGAGTACCCCAGTCTTTCGTTCATCTGATTGTGTGTGCATTTAGAACATTTACTCTACTCTTTATTTAAATAGCATTCTTGTATTAATCGCGTGGTTATCCTACCTCTTCTCGTAAACTCCACGTCCGGGTTACTATCCATGCTACTCAGGCTATCCACTGACGTCAGTCTATTCCCGTGTTTTCTGCCCGAATTCCTGATAATTATGTTGCACATCACAAAATATTGACACATCAAACATATTTAAATACTGATGCTAAATAAGAGGCAAACACATATACATGGCATATACTGGAAATTTTAAGAAAACAATCTTTGCTCTTCAGGTGATCATGTGTGTGTGGTCTCCTTTGTCCCATCGCCTTATCTGTAGTTAATGGTGCATTCCCCCTTGGGCTAGGCTGCTAAGGGGGGATATCACATTGTGCCAAGCTCTGGGCCATAAATCTTGCAATGTTGGTCTTCCAATCCTGAGAACCCATCCAGTCCCTGCCCACAAATAACCATAAATGGTCAATGCAGATGACCTGCCTGCTAACATAATATGCAAATAAAGCCATTCTGGGTGTGAAGTGTAATGATGGAAACAGAAAGCGCAAGGTAGTGGGCCAGATGTTGGAGGTAGAGACAAGGAACAATGTTTTATTTGGGGGGGGAGGCTAGGGCATCAAAAATAAAGAGTGCGTTAGTCAATGGTGTCAGCTCAATGGGATGCATGGTACCCAAGAACAATAAAAGTGGTTGGATCTGAAGATGGAGTCAAAGAGACTGTGCACGTGGGAGATACTGAGGCAGAAGGTGAGACGCCGCAGAACAACAAGGTCAAGGCATTTAATTTCTGAATGAAAGATGCCAATAACCACATGCCAACAAAAGTTAATGAACATACCATTTATGGCTTTGATTGCCATGAAACAAGTATTTTGCCCTAGCAATGGCTGTGGAGGATTCCTCTGTATCCAGTCCCAGCAGTGTCCCACAGGAGACACCAATGCCATTGCCACGTGTCCTGATAGTCTCCAGCAGTGGCTGTGTCTTCATGGACGCAGTGCTGCACATACACAGGGAGACAATATCAGCTGTCCACGGAGTGGCAGGGGAGCACACTGAAATCTTGTGACATATTGGTTTCATTAAAGGAACCTCTTATAAGATATGTATCTTGCAAGATATACACTGCTCTTGTTCTTCACAACCGTTAACAGATCTGCGAGTAATACAGCTGAAGGGGCATCAGGCTCATTAGGTGCATCGGGCTGTACTCCCAGGTCATCTGGCTGCAGATTATTAAATGTGTTCCTCATGAATTTTACTGTTTTTTATTAAATAAACACGTATTCTAATTTTGATTCTTGCAACCTGCCGCCGGCGTGATAGAAGAACCGACCCCAATAAGCGACCCAGTGGCTGTGACCAGGATCCTGCGGAGCCTCCGTACCTGCAGGATGCCTGGCTCTGGCAGCGGAGAGTTGAGCTCGAGGAGGACGATCCGCCTCTGCTCATCCTCGACCCGCCAGCTCCCCACGACCAAGAAGACGCTGCCCGCCATTCACCCAGCTCCTCTGGACCTGTCAGGCAGGACCTCTGGGACCGGTTCGAGGAGCTGCTCCGGAGCCTCGACCTCCGGGAAGCCCACCCGCTGATCCTGGTGAACGACCGGTTGGGGGACGAACTATTGTCGGTCACCTCGGGAGAGGCGGCTAGAAGGCCGCCTTTCGCGGGTAGAGGAGGAGGTCCGGGAAGCCCAGTGTCGGCTGCGGCAGGCGCTGCTGAATCGGGCTGCAGGGGTCCCTCTGGGGTGCTCGGCCTCCTCCCCCGAGCTCTACGTAGGCTCCGTCTCCCTCTTCGCGGGCGACACCCCGGTGCACCAGGGGTGCTCGTCTCCTCGGCGGAAGAGATGTCCCCAAGATGGCGCCGCCGCGCCCCCGATCCGTTCGGGAGATGACGCCGCGGTACCTCCTGTTCCCGTGCCAATTCAATTGGCAATTCCCAACTGTCAGACCTCTCATCAAGGCGGGACTTCATTAACGATGTCACTTCCTTGTTTAATCACTATGCTCGCTTGAATTCGCATGAAAGAGGCAAGTGCAATGGATAAATCCGTTGTTCAACTTCTCCGAGAGGCTGCGGCGGCACTTGAAGAGAGGAGTCCAAGTCAACCTCCAGACAGGCCGGTGACTGTGTCAGGTGCTAGGACACTGGCTCGTCATGGAGCGAGTGCAACGCGGGGTAAATTAATTACGAAGAGTACGGGTCGAAGTGTACCGACCCAGCATAACTGAGCACAGCTCTTTTCAAGCAGATTTTTTCAGAAATACTGCAAATTTACAGAAGAGAAAATGGTAGCCTCATTTGAGGCATGCTGCCAGTGCTAACTAATCAGTTGATCCCAGCCCTTAACTTTCCAAACCATTGAAATGTTAATTAGCCCGTTGTTCTACTAACAAATGGTACAATATCACTTGGATGATTTAATGTGTTATGAAAAAAAGACATCAGAAAACTTTGGAAAACATGTCTCATTTACTATTGCATTAAGATAATGTACATTGTTTTAATGATAAACTTATTGTTTGACATTGTTTGCAGCAGAGGTATTAAGGCTTTTTAGGCCATATAATCGGCCTCAAACTGCACCACACTCGATGCCAAAGACCACCAAAAAAACATTCACGCACAGATTCTTCTGCCTGGCTAACCGACGGCAACAGGAAGTTCCAGAAACAGCAGAAAAATATGAATTACGGAAGGCAGGCCTGGGAGAAAGAAGACTAACATTTTCTGGTAAGAGTACAGCACATAGAGGGGATCAAAACTGTATACACACCTGTATACAAAATATGTATAGACTAAATTTGTATAGACATGAAGAAATTATTTGACGTCTATAGTACAGGTACTTAAAGTGGTTATGAAAAGCACCCATACACTTTACATTATGGCAAAAATACTGCTAACCATTAAAGCCCTCTCTGTATTTCAGAAAATTTAATAAACCACCTGTTAAGATATAATATGTAGGTTTTCTTAACCAAAGGCCAATGTTTCTCACTCATGTATTTTCTCACTCAATAATCAGAACTGTGTTTTTCACTTGCAGATAAATTCTGCACTGCCATTGAATTTACCAATACGTTACTGTCTCATTACCCTGCTTTACATGACTCTGGGGGCTACCAACTTCTTCGGTCAAGAGGTTCCTCACAATCTCGAAAACTTGCAGTGATTGATTGCCCCAGTGATGAGTACACTCCCCATTATTTATGCATGTCATCCAACATTGGCCAAGCTATTATATATGTGAGGCCACTACAGAGGGATATCAATTTACAGGTAAACAATTTACTTTTATGTTAACAGATGGGTGAATGTGAATTAGCTTGTGTGATGTGAGAAGCCTACGTAAAAAAAAGCATAGGTATAACCACCATACTTGGATACTTTCCATGTCTATGGTGGCTGCACCAGTGTTTTACAGTAATTATACACAGTCTAGGTTATTAGGTATGATTGCTTGCATATGAGTATAGAGACTGTGGGAGGTTCTAAATGCAGCAGTTGTCTTGTGTATGTCTGAAAGAAGTCTAGTGTTCTGTATTAGTTCAAAAACAAATGAAAAAGGACAGGATTTGTTTCATCACAGAATCTCACACAGACACAGGAGGATGAGCCACTAACACAGTGCATGGTGACTTGTATGTACTGTGGCCAGAATTTCGTGATAAACCACATTCAAGACCATGTTGATGTCTGTGAAACGTAAGTAACAATCATACAATCTGCCATATACACACAATTTTACTGTGATGGTGATCTGATCTCTATACTTGTACTTACAGTGTCCATCCAGCACCTCAGGCCACTGCTTCATCCTCACTCTCTGCCCATCCAGCACCTCAGGCCACTGCTTCATCCTCACCCTCTGCCCATCCAGCACCTCAGCCCACTGCTTCATCCTCACCCTCTGCCCATCCAGCACCCTCAGCCCACTGCTTCCTCCTCATCCTCTGCCCATCCAGCATCTCAGCCCACTGCTTCATCCACACCTTCCATCCAACCAGCATCTCAGCCCACTGCTTCATCCTCACCCTCTGCCCATCCAGCACCTCAGCCCATTGCTTCATCCACACCCTTCACCCATCCAGCATCTCACCCTACTTCTTCATCCTCATCTTCTGACAGAGCTAGCTGGTCAATGGAACTTTCATTTGAAGGTACTGTTCTATGAGCAGTTTCAATTGTTTTTATTCTATTTTTATCTTGTTCTAGTGTTACGCCCGTGTGTGTGTGTGTGTCCAGTCCTTCTCTTTTTCAGATCCAATTCCGTTCGGCTGCTTATTCTGCTTCCACGTTTTCCATCTCACCACAAAAGCCGTGCCAAAACTGGATGGACTGGTTATCTATCGCCTCGTTCCGATTTCCCGCCTCTCCAGCCCCGGATTATAAAAGACGCCTGCCCACCCCCATCTCGCAGCTTTGCTCGTGATTTGTGTTCTCTTTGCTATTTGCTCATTGTATTTCTGGATTTACTGTTATGACCCGTTTTTGGCTTTCGACTTTCGCGTTTTTGGTTTTCGATTTGGTTTTGGTACTCGGTTTGGATTTGTTAACTCGTGTTTTGACTATTGCCTGTTTATTGACT
>JAODKM010000518.1:0-11051 GCA_026780845.1 Petrocephalus sullivani
CCTGGGGTATGATGTAACATACTGTACAGAGGCTGTATTAAGGCCTTCTGTAGCAAATGCATTCACCCGTCATTTACCTAACTGCTACCAAGTCAAGAGTAAAGTTATTCTTAACATATTACCTCACATAATCTGCCTATTGGTTATCTGCCTATCGATTCAAAGTTGGGGGTAACAGGAGACGCTGTGTCTGAGCGTTTATTAAAAAAGGACTACAAAAGCCTATCTGTCAAACTGGTTCAGATGGCATAAGCTCTTCTAAGAGTTTGTGTGTGTACAGGTACTAGGGCTTGTTCAGGTGAGCATGAGGGGAACATGAGGGGAAACTCATCAGGTCAGCAAGCCAGCAGCATGAATATGTGAATGCAACCTGAGGCTACTTTTCAAAGCCATACCTTTTGCACACGTGATTCATTCAGAGCAATTACCACCATTCTAGAGTTTACACTGCTAGGGATTTGCTGAAAAGGACCTCTCATGTGATGTTCATGTCCACTGATCCAGATTTCCAAAAGGAAGACACAAAAGGAGGCTACTGGCCACTACACGCATGGTTAAGGGTGATCCATCATTGGACTTCCATGCATCCTGGGTAAAAAGTAGCATCAGACTGTCCCAGAGTGAGAAGAGTGTAGAGGCAGCCACTCTGCCTTTCATGGTCTCGGATGGACGGAAGGGGGTATGGGTGGTTCATTATTGGGATGGGCTTCATAAAGAACAACACAGATGTCTTGGGGCACATCCTGTGGAGTCCAACAAGAACTCCAGACACTGAACGTACCCATATCAGACTGCATATCAGCTATTTTGTGCTTCCTAGATTTAAAAAGAAAAAAGTTAGAAAGTGCTCTTTTCTCAACCACAAACATTTCTCCCTCATAACAATGATGCTAATGTTAATGCCCACATGCAGTAGGCCTGTAATCGCCATTACTGCTTCCCAGAATGACTGCAAAAAATCCACCCACAGGTCCGTCACCCACTGCCAGGGAATTACATATATTGAGAATCAGAAAAAGCTGGGACATTAAGGCGAAAAAAAATGCAGAGATTCTGACTTTTATTTGAGATATGTTTATAATACTTCCCACGGGTTCCAATCACGATTGAAAGTACCTTGCTCAATGGTTGCTCTGGGACTTAAACACCACCCAGTGCAAGAGATTAGCAACCGCACCACCCTTCAATTTCGCTGTGGCCGAGAGAAGTAGAGGAAGAGCTGTAAAAGCCATTGTTGGCATTGCTGGTTTGTTGATTACACACAGTTTGAGTTCCTCCACTGAGTTACACTGCTGTAACTGATTGGTAATTGCCTGGGTCAAACCGAACTGCATGTAGGGTGGACCAGAAGCACAAAAAAAATGTTACAAATACCAAAATGCTGGCCTCTAGCTGACATCCTGTGGCCTGTGTGCTCCACAGAGACACAGCAGAGAAACAAAGGTAGTCTGAAATGGAAGTCCTTACATGTACTTATATATACTGTATGTGGACTCTGTTGGTCTGAACTACATGGGGCATCTTGCAGCGTTTTAAGCGTTGTGTCGGATGACAACAGGGAAAGGAAGTCTCAAAAATAAAGCCCAGCTATTCAAAGCAAGGAGTAGGCATCAGCACTTAGAAACTTTTATATAACCAAAATTAAACTTTTTTGTTATAGAGTTTGCATTACAAATGACACATTTTGATTAATTATGGAAAGCGGATCTGGAAATGGCATTGGTGCTCAGATATTTGTGATCAGGCTACCTTATTAGTGCCTTGTAAATTTCATGTCGATGGTGCCATGACAAAACTTTTAAAATCTGCATCCGGTGGCCATTACCTAATAAGTTTTATTTGATAATATGCACATATAGGGTTTTGTATTACAACCAAAATCTCATATTCCAATAACAATACATATCACGAAATAGCACATTTTCTGTTTATTCAGTGAATAAATGGTTTCTATTAAATAATCAAATTGAAACATTTTAGATTGTTTACTCTACAAATAAAAGGTTTCTCCTTTTATTTAGAACCTATGCACAAATTTCCAATTAAGGATGCAACAAAATATAAGCCATTAATGAAGTAATGAATTAAATATTAAAAGGTAAATAGAAAACTGTGAACTGCTGGAGCATGCATGGTAAAGATCTGGCAGCGGCATGAAATTGAATGTTGTGTGTGTACGTATGTGTGAAACCGAGTATGCCGTCATGCAGATGTCCTGCATGCAGATAGGCAGATGTTCTTATCAGCATTAATCATTGTAGTTGGTTAATTATGTAAACTTTCAGTTAACATAATGCAATATGATATTTCTGAAGCTCTTATTATAAACTAGCATTCCATGTTTTAAATACTTAAATTGGATAATATGACACTATCTTGCCTAAACTTTTGTATTTAACAAAATACATGTACAGTAGACACACTTAATGCCATGTTATACATACAGTTGCATCAGGGACTAAGTACTTCATGCCATGTTATATATACAGTTGCATCAAGTTCCAAAGTACTTTTACATAAGTACTTTAAGTATATGTACAACCAAGTAGTTGCTTACTTTTACATAAGTAGAAAGGTCAATGGAGTACTTTTACTTTTACATTTTTGTCTGTTTATTTCTACTTTAACTTAAGTACTTCCTCCACCACTGGTCCACTGATTACCGTAAATCAGCTGTCCCTCTGTAACAACCCCCATTTATTTGCTGGGGAAGCCACAGGATGAGATGCCTTTTCAGATATACATCCATTTGGCTCCATTTATACTGCCTCCTATTACGATTAAGACAAAAGCAACGCAGAAGACGTATCATGATGTTTGCATTTCAGTAATTTGAGAACAAGCGAGTCAGCGAGAGGACAAATTTCACGTTATTAAATATTACATCGTAATGTATCTCTGCGGCTCGTTACAGATAACGTGCACAGGAAGCTCAGCGTCTTTCCCTGCTTGCTTCTCTCGTCAACACTGCTCTACGCCTTTAATTGCCCCTCGGGGACAAATAAAGTTTCTTGAATTGAATTGAATTGAAATTCTGTTATGCCTGGGCGATCGGCGGACTGTTGATACAGAGATATTATTCCTTAATGGGAAAATGAATCAGAGGCAGTGCAGAGCATTAAAGTGAGTGATTTTTCTCATCGAGGATTTACAAGTGCACATCTTCATTATAAAGGCTTTATATATTATTTATTATTTATGTTGAACCTCGCTTTAATGAAAAGTATGTCTCACTCTTATATGATTATATACACCACCCCAGCACCAGCCAAAAACATCCCCACAACTGTGATATTCCACACTTTATGCAGCGTTGAGGTAAGTTCAGGTAAGAAATAGTTGACAACGCTGCATTTCAGGGATTTTGAGTCATTCTGCGGTGCAGATGGGTTAAATGCGTTAATATTTTTAATCAGATTAATCACGATGCTGGATTAATCCGCGTTAATGCGTCAATTTTGACAGCCCTAATACAAACACACACACACACACACACAACAGAAAAAAAGAGAAACTGATCTTCTGGAGACTCTTGAAATGCACCCACAGCTTACTTATTAAGCATGCTTATTAGCCTCGCCTCAGCAAACCCCCAGTCGCCTTCCTGCGATCACGCAGACTGAAAGTGAGCAGGGCAGAGCCAAAGATGGCGTGGAAAGAGAGCGTCTGTTTGTCACACTTCTATTAATTAATCCGACACTCGAAGCTGAGTCACAAGCAGGAGGTGTCTGCTCACTAGTGTTTCTGAAGCCAGTGATGGGTGTGAACAGGCCAGGCAGAGAAATCAGGTTAGTGTCCCCTCTAGTAAAAGCAGAATCAATTGCAACTTGTCAAATCTCTCTGTGGAAATTTTTACAGACGAGGAATTAACCATTGATTTACTGTTAACTGCTTCATATCCCTGTGTGTCCGTAGTGTGTGTCCAGGTTCTGCTGTGTTTTGTGATTTGGAGGAAATATTGGTGGATAAAATGTTTCCGGAAAAAAAACAAGACTGAGATATCCGGCCCACAGGAAGCAGAAGGCAAGACAAGGAAAGAAAAAAAATAACTTTTGTCATCATACTTCAAAAACTCATAACTAAAACATAAACAGTCCATTAATGGTTTCCATCTGTTGTTGGAGTGGGATTTTGTTTACAGGCTGATTATTAACCACATTCATTGAATTGAATTCCATTATATTAAATGAGAAAGACTATATCACTATATAGCACTGTGATGTCAGGTTATGAGCTCCTGCGTGCACAAGCAACATTTTTTGTGCTTGGGTGACAGGTGGATAGTCACCTAGTATTCTGTGCCAAATACTGAATCAGTCTGTGTTTGGAGGTTTGGTATAGCTAGAACTTGTCCTGTAAGTAGAGTGGTTAATGAGGATGTGCAGAGAGAATGCTCATAATGCTCTGTCTCTGCAAAAGGGATATCAGCATGTGAAAAGTACTTGACAAGCATTGTCTGTCAGGAGTGTAGTGTTCATGAGAACTGCAGAGATTACTAGGATTTGGTGTTTGCCCACTGTGCATATTTCTGAAACATAATATTGTGTACACTACGTTTTAAAAGAACACTGCAAATGTGTTTCAGCATGTCATAAATGGTCATGTACAATGTTTTTAAACAATTTCACACCAATAATGCAGGAGAGATGCACAGGACGCTCATGCAGAATGTTAGATCATTGAAGTGACTTGTTTGTTACAATTCCACTAGTTGCTGCTTAGTAAATATACATGTTCATAATATTCCTTAGTTTTCGGTAGCTTTTTATGAGTAATATAAATTTAAAAACAAAAACATGTCCAAAGTCTTATAGTACCATCCTTCAAAACTGTAAACAATTTCATGACCTCTCTATATCTCCATAAATGTGCATTAAATTTGCTTATTCATATATCATTATGAGCAGAAATGTCTTAGAAATATCACTTCACAAAAATAATTGTAAGAATTGTTTCTGTTCCCAAAAGCATTTGTTGTATACATTGACTGAGAGGACAGTAATCTTGGTACTAAGTCTACCCATATCATGGTGTATGACAATGATTCTAGCCATTTTCAGTGGCTGCTGGGCTGGAAACTATTTGTTTGTGTTCATCTGAACTTCATACAGCCTGTTCTGAAGGTAGCCACCAAACATGAATAATGCAGGGCAGGGAGTGACAGGTCATCATTTCCAAATGAGAATATTGAGAAGGAAATGTAAGGTTTTTGTTCACTTGACATGTAGCGGTGTCATCTACAGGATTCTAGAGAGATTTTGTGATTTTTTTGTTCTTTTTAAAAAGCCTTTAAGAATTCCTTCTCAGAATATCTAATTTCTTTTTTGTTTTTATTGTCCAACAGCCATGTAAACATGCGGCGGTCCACGCTTATTTGAAAAATGAAAAAATGAAGAGGTTTTATCATTCAAGCCAGGAATATTTTTATGTGTACATAGGAAGGCAAAGTAGTAAGAATACACCAGAAGAAAACACACAAAAACCCCACGAAAATGAAAAAATAATGCTGTTTTATCTAAGTAAGCTATATATTGCATTGCAAATTGTGCAGTGCAGATTACCATTGTATGGTTAATGAGCCCTCAAATATAAGCACAACCAATGCGTCGTTTATATACGTAACTAATTTGACACAGTACACCAATTTACCTTTTCTATCACAAATAATGAAAAACCCCATATCTGAAGTTTCACTGCAGGCTACTTCCAGTTATCGTCTGTGCTGTGCAGTGATGTGCTAGAGTCTGACATTGTCTTGCTCAGTGGTTGAGTAAAAACTTCCCATTCAAACATTTGAGTTGCTTTATAGCATGCTTCCTAAAGATGACTCAATATCTGCAGACACGATTTGGCCTGGCATTAGCTAATCATAGAAAAACGTGATTGCTCTGTCCCAGTATCACTCAGTACTAGTCTATGGAAATCACTGCAGTGCAGCAGGGTTTAAATCTTTGGTAAACTCATATCCCTTGCCCATTACTGTGTTTGATGGATCCTAATTATGAGGAAGTGTATAAGCCCTAGAATCATTGCTTATTACTATACAATTTTATATTGTTGCGCATGTAGCTATCATTTTGTATCATTTGTAGCTACCATTTATCAATGGTAGACAGGCACTTTTTTGGATAGGGTTTTCTTTAAGATTGTATGTGTGCGTCCTTTATTTTTTTGCCTATTGGTTGAGAGTTGATCTAATTGTGGACTAATAGATGTTGGATGTGGATCAAAGGAATTAGCCAAAATGTACGTCACTATTTTAAATGTATTTGGAATATGTGTGCAATCTATTTCTCTCTCTTATTCTGTGATCTAATTTTTGGCACAAGAATGAAGAAGAGCGACGTTCAAGGGTGAGTATATTTACTGGTTTACTTATGAACTACCTCAATTCACAAATACTACATAGTTCTGTTTTCTGATACTAGGACATAGGATACTCAAGTTCTTATGAGGAAGTGTCACTCTCAGATGGGCCAGACTCAGTGAATCGGACAGTTCAGTGGAGTTAACACTAACAATAACCAAAGTAATTGTATCTTGGGAAGTATCTTGTTTAAATTATTAAATTACTATTTGTTATGTGGAGCACTTCACAGATGTTGAATCAGACGATGAGTCAGACAGGTCTGGAGAAGGGACAAATATACTTTCAAGCAGCAGTCAAGTTCAACAGATCCTGGAAAGCTGTCACTTTAGCCAGTAGATCAGATCGTGTTTCTTTGCCCAGAAAAGACCTTCAAACACCTACAAGTGAATAGGTACTGGAAATAAGAGGTAGTGCAGGTGCAGGTCATTTGCCTGGAGATTTCAAATACATGGCTGGAACTGAAAAATGTCTTCAATCATCAGAAATTTCTTGTTCTCAAAACAAGAATTTTTGTTACATTTGTAGGAAACCACAGTCCAAAATTTCTGGCCATTTGAAAACCCATTTGAGCAAAGTGGAAGTTGCACAAGCCCTGTCATTGCCAAAACACTCAAAAGACCGCAAAACACTGCTTGAAAAAATTCTGAACAAGGGTAACTATCGGCATAATTCCAATGTATTTCATCTTGGAACTGGGTTACTTGAAGTAAAATGAAGGCCAAAAAGAGATTGCGATTTAAAACATTGTTCATTGCGTGTACTGCAAAGCAACGTTTGTATGTAAAGACCTATGGCGACATGTAAGAAGATGTTCCTCGAAGCCAGGTATAGTAAGCGAGAATAAAGGTAGGCCTAGAGTCTTGGGTTTGGCTACCATAAATTGCAGAATGTCTGTAAGCTCATCCATTGTTGAGGTTTAATGGCAAAAGATGAGTTAATCAAGTGAACTGAGACCTTCAAAAAGCTGTATACCAAGTGGTCTGGGCTAATATCACACAGGGCTTTAAGCACTCTGAATAAAGCAAAGTTCAATAAGCCGTCAGCACTGCCCCTCGGTCATGATGATCAGTTCCTTCGCACACATCTAGAACTACTGCCAACACAGCATCTGAAACCTGAAAAATATATCGTCATCACAAAGTTATGCAGAGCTTGCTAAAACTACATCTGCAAGAGTAATTACTTTTAATCATAGGTATGCCGGTGAAGTTTCTAAAATGCAGCTTAAAAGCTTCCAGGAAAGAGGAACACACTTCTCCATGAAGATGTTGCAGTGGGGTGCTCAAAATCCACAACTTTAATGACATACCATTCTTAATACGTAGGCTTTAATATGGAGTTGACCCACCCTTTGCACCCTGGGAAAGCTTAGGTGTGTGTTTATGGGAACTTTTGACCATTCTTCTAGTAAAGCATTTGGAAGGTCAGTTGCTGATGTTGGACAAGAAGGCCTGGCTCACAGTCTCCACTCTAATTCATCCCAAAGGTGTTCTATCAGGTTGAGGTCAGGGCTCTGTGCAACTTCCTCATCCATGTCTTTATAGACCTTGCTTTGTGCACTGGCGTGCAGTCATGTTGGAACAGGAAGGGGCCGTCCCCAATCTGTTGCTACAAAGTTGGGAGTATGAAATTGTCCAAAATAGCTTAGTACGCTGAAGCATTTAGATTGCCTTTCACTGGAACTAAGGGGCCAAGTCAAACCCCTGAAAAACAGCCCCACACCATAATCCCCCCTGCACCAAATTTTATACTTGGAACAATGAAGTTAGATAAGTACCGTTCTCCTGGCAACTGCCAAATACAGACTCGTCCATCGGATTAGCAGACACAGAGACGTGATTCCTCATTCCAGAGGACACATCTCCACTGCTCTATAGTCCCGTGGCGGTGTGCTCTACTGCACACCGCTGGTGCTTTGCATTGCACTTGGTGATGTAAGGCTTGGATGCAGCTGCTCGGCCATGGAAACCCATTCCATGAAGCTCTCGAAGCACTATTCTTGAGCTAATCTGAAGGCCACAGGAAGTTTGGAGGTCTGTAGCTATTGACTCTGCAGAAAGTTGGTGACTTCTGCACACTGTGCACCTCAGCATGCACTGTCCCCACTCTGTGAATTTTACGCGGCCTACCACTTTATGGCTGAGTTGCTGTTGTTCCCAATTGCTTACACTTTGTTATAATACCACTACCAGTTGACTGTGGAATATTTAGTAGCGAGGACATTTCATGAATGGATTTATCCTATTACGGTACCACGCTTGAATTCACTGAGCTCCTGAGAGCGACCCATTCTTCCACAAATGATTGTAGAAGCAGTCTGCATGCCTGGGTGCTTTATTTTATGTACCTGTGACAATGGAAGTGATTGGAACACCTGAATTCAATGATTTGGAGGGGTGTCCTAATACTTTTGCCAATATAATGTAGTTTGTCCACTGCACAGTGATGTATTTGGCTGGCTTTGTGGCCATAGATTGGAATCATTTTGTGGCTTTTAGCAACATGTAAGGCGTTTCACAAAGCCATTTATAGCAAAGGAGTGAGGAAGGGCCAGGGTTTTGGATTTTCCTTCCAGAGTTTAGATTCTTAAGGGGTTTGTACAGCTAGAGAAGACAATGCAACAGTTGTGACATGTATAGGATGGAGACTGCCTTGTGAACTCTTGTCTGTAAGATTATCATAATACCCCCAAGGTTTATAGGTATTATCAATATCTATATATTAAAGAGCTATTTAACTTTGCCCAAGTTCCGGTTCAGATTTTCCCTCCTGGGAAGTTAGTGTATGTTGGGGGATTTTTTTGGTATGTGGTTATCTTTAATTAGTCAGTGGCAAGCAAGCCTTTTTAAACTGTGTAGAATCGTCCCGATAAGAGTAAAGAAACAGCTGAGTCAGGACTTTTCTTACAGGTCTCTTGGGAGATTTTTTTTCTCTAAGAGCTTTAGCAGTGGGAGACCTTTACTAAAAACAAGAGCCATTTGGAGAGCTCCTCTGGGTCGATCTAGGTTTCTCTCTCTCTCTGTTACATGAGTGTTAACATTCATGTAGTGTTATCCATGCTGTTTCTCTTATTTGCAACATTCTCTGCGTTGTCTTATTTATTCAGTTGATATGTGTGATTAATTTCGATATGATGTGTTAATGAATCCGTCCAACTCAACCAAGCTCAGCTTTTTAAATAGCTTGGATAGCAAAGTTTAAATATCTACCTGCTAATTAAATGGAAAGTTTGACTTAAGTTATGTTGTGAAATGGCGATGTACACTGGTTCTTGCTGCTGTACTGCTCTTAATATATTTTATTTATACTCTATGTTATTTCTATTTTATGTTCTATTTTTAATTTATTTTCTATTTTAGATGTTTAGATGTATTTTTTGCATATATTTGCATAGATTTTATTGCATATATTTTTTTTTATTTTACTTTTTATTTTATTTTCATTTCTATTTAGGCCAATGGTGAGTCAATGCAATATAATTTCGTTCTGATCTGCCCAAACCAGTGTATATTCTGAATGACAATAAAGTAGCTATTCTATTCTATTCTATTATTTACATTACTACAAATTCTGCTGTCATGCTTCATAAATAACTGGTTATCAATCCTTTATAATTAATATACAGATTTAGCTTTTAGATACAGGTTGTATGCATTATTTACTGAAAGAACTTGTCTACATATGCAACTGTAACTCAAAATTGTAATTTTCACTTATCTCAAGTATAATTACTTCGGTTATTTGTATACGTTTCCATCTAGATAATACAGACGTGATATTTTTTTCTGTGAAACAGCTTCACAAAGCATCAGCGTTTCCCAAATTCATAATTCAGGGTCACGCTCTGTTTGTCCTTATAATCTGCTTAGCTGCAATACATACATACGTGCCTTTGATTACTAATATTATCTGTGTCCCTAACAACAAAATATATTTGCATCTCGTCTATATTCCCAATATCTAGACAGATGTGTGCTCTCTTTCCTATAGTGCCACAAAAATGTAATATACATATATTAAAACAAAAGAAAAATCATGCACCCAGGGAAATTAGAGACATACTTCTATTTCACGTACATTGTCGCAGGTCTCCAGCTGGGCCTTGAGTAGCATTACTGATAATCCGATTCCACATCCTCCATAACGGGGTTGACAGGCATCTGTTGTCCCGGAGACATGGAACTTCAAAGCACGTAGCAGCGGGAATTGGGAATTCCGCCCGATGCTGCCTTTAGCCGGGGGTGCTGCAGGCAAACAAACCCGAGGTGGTTTACTGTAAAAGCTGAGATGCGGGGAGGCCATACAGAGTACCTTCCGTAATGCCCTGTCTCCTGACAGTGCCGTCACACCAGCCGGAGTGTCCTATGCAGGGAGGCCATACAGAGTACCTTCCGTAATGCCCTGTATCCTGACAGTGCCTCTACACCAGCCGGAGTGTCCTGTGCAGGGAGGCCATACAGAGTACCTTCCGTAATGCCCTGTCTCCTGACAGTGCCGCCACACCAGCCGGAGTGTCCTGTGCAGGGAGGCCATACAGAGTACCTTCCGTAATGCCCTGTCTCCTGACAGTGCCGTCACACCAGCTGGAGTGTCCTGTGCAGGGAGGCCATACAGAGTAAGGTGGATCACACTGATGTTTCAGGCATCCATGTCAGGTTAGGGGGGTGGGCAATTTGATCTC
>JAODKM010000519.1:0-11042 GCA_026780845.1 Petrocephalus sullivani
TTCCTTTCCCCTTTGCTCTTTTTTTACAAGGAAGCAGCATCCCATTTTGAGATTTTTATATTTTCAACAAATAGGTTCATTTATTTTGGTGTCTTTTGGGTTGCTTTGGTGTGTTTTTGTTGATTTTATAATTATTTTATAATAATTTTATAATAATAATTTTATATATTTTATAATGCCAGATGCTATAATAATATAACACATTTCACCATTGAAATACGTGGGATCGATGTTCCTGTTATCGACAGTCCGGGCTTTTCTTACGTGGAGGCGGGGGAGGAGCCAACAAAGTACTACTTAGAGATCGTACGTTATTTCTGAAGGCACGTGGACCTCGCTTGTTATTTTCCTACATATTACTTTATCTTGTTTGTTATTCGCAACGATCGATCACTTTTGGGAAACCCACCCCAGTTTAATAATGTGGCTTCCGTTCAAAGGAGCTAATCCCCAGAGAGTATAAGTACAGTGTTGGTAATCGAAAGTTGCCATCCATCAAATTAGCAATGGAGAAATGGTGTCACTGGTTGGACCCGCCTGTCCAGAGCCCGATGGTCACTGTTCTCGGTTTTGAGTTTAAGGTGTCCTATCTTGCTGGGTCCAAGAATGTTAAGGCAGATGCACTAGGCAGTTCACCCCACCTGAATCCTGAATTGCAGTCCATAAATCCATTTTCCAACCACTTATCGAGTGTACAATATTGGTAGATACACTCCCTGGCCAAAAAAAGTCACCATTTGAATTTAAATCAGCAAGTAATTAAGAGCTAATTATTGGATAATTATTACAGCTCAGCAGCATTATGCAGCAATAAAGTGCAGTTAGCTGAGTACCTGAATCTACTGAATGGCCAGGTTATCCAACCAATGGGTTTTTTATTCCCTAATGGCATGGGCATATTCCAGGATGAGAAGCCAAGGATGCCAAGATTCATTGTGCTCCAATCGTGAAAGAGGGAGCGCGAGGAATAATTTTCACACATGAATTGCCTACCACAAAATCTTGACATTAACTCCACTGAAAGTCTTTGAGATGTCCTGAAGAAGACTTTACAGAGTAGTACAACTAACCTATCAACAATACAAGATCTTGACAGGAAATGAATGCAAATCTGGATGAAAAAATGTTGTGACATGGAACCAGCGCCATGACGAATGTGCACCATAATCAAAGCTAAAGGTGGTCCAATGGAATATTAAAGTGCGAGTTTTATTTCGGCCAGGCAGTGTATGAAATGTATTCCTGAAATTTATTGTAAATGTCATATTTTTTAGGAGCCAAGTTTCTCAAGATATTACTACATGGAACATACCTGTACTTTACTGTTAAAAAAGTCATCCATCATAGAAATGTCACGGTATTCACATACACGTAATGATTATTCAGTTCAGTGCATGGATTAGCCCTCGTGGCATGGCTGGCATACACCAAACCGATGGATCACAGAGCTGTGCTGGTTAGCAGACTTGTGTTTGTTTCAAAACTCAAGCTTCTTTCATCAGACATCTGGCAATATCATAGCACCACAGCTCCTGAACCTTATTCACTAGGATCTCCCAGTGTAGTCAACTTAAAAAAAAAAAATCTCACAATTATTTCTGACAGACATTAACTACTGAGAGATGATTAATAACAATAGATAATACACCACATAAAACATAAAACAGAATTTAAATAATGGAAAAAATCTAGTCTGGCTCTTTGCACATTGCATTTGTATTGCCAATTTCTTAACTATAATGTTACAAAAGCAGCAATATTTTCATGCAGCAGAAAGATAATCTTGCACTTGACTTCCTCTATCGAGTCATTTTAACAGGCTCATTCATCCATGAATTATTCATGGGTATTCAAGCTCTACTTCACTCCAAAAGGAAGTGCTTTCTCTGAGCCCCGTCACAGGATATCAGGAGCTAATTCATTATTCAAGAGGCAGAAGTACTAGCTAGTAGGGGCATCTTAATGCCTTTGATTTCCTTCACATGCTTTTGTACCTCTAGCACATGTTACCTTTTCAAATAGTAGTATGGCAGAATTCTGAGACCTCTTTTCTCTCAAAATTCAGAAGGAATTCTGAATTTTGGATTGGACGGGAGGGACGTGACAATGCTGAACATAGCCATTAGAAGATGAAGTGAATTGTGGCACATGTCAATACTCAGTACTCAAACAGACTGTTTCATTCAAGCAATACTTATTATTAATGGGTCAAGAGTATGCCAAGAAAACATTTCCCGCACCATTATACCACTACCAGCCTACTGTTGATACAGGGCAGGTTGGATCCAAGCATTCATGCTGCCGACGCCATATTCTGGCCTCCCATTTTTGTGTCTCAGCAGAAACTGAGGTTCATCAGATCTCTCAACGTTTTTTCAGTCTTCCACTGTTCAGTTCTGGCGAACCTGTGCCTATTCCAGCCTCTTTTTGTTTATGCCAGCCTCAGCCTCAGCCAGCTTTTTGTTTCTGCCTGACAGGAGTAAAACTCAACATTGTCTTCTGCTGTTGTATCCCATTTGCCTCAAGGTTCAACATGCTGTGTATTTTGTGTTGTTAACACAGCCTTTCTGTCAGCGTGGCTATTCTCCTCTGATCTCTCTCATCAACAATGTATTTCCATCAGCAGAACTGCCATTCACTGTATGCTTTTTTTGTTTTTTTTGCACTGTTCTGAATAAACTCCAGAAACTGTTGTGTGTGAAAATCCCAGGAGATCAGCAGTTACAAAAATACACAAACCAGCATATCTGGCACCAAGAATCATGCTACAGTCAAAATCATATTTTCCCCCCATTCTGGTGTTTGATGTGAACATTAACTGAAGCCGCTGAGTTGTATTTGCATAATTTTATGCATTGTGCTGTATGATTGGATGATTAGATAAGTGCATGTACAGGGATTCCTAATAAAGTGCTCAGTGAGTGTTTCAGTTGGTAGATGTAAATTTATACATGTTTTAAAAAGGCACAATTTTTACATTTATACAGCCCAAAAGTTTCGAAATTTTATTCTATGTAGTATTTAAGTGGTTAGAAGTAGTTATATTAACATCTCTTAACAGCTCTTCAGGATGTAAGATAGTAATACATCAGCCGATTTTTTTAGGCATCCTTTCACAAGTATGCGTCTTAGATCTGAGCTCTCGTGGATGTACAATAGGCAATCCCTCTGTCACAAGAGAACTAGTCACTGCATCTTTTCATTCAGAGCCAAGAAACATTAGAGCTTTGAATGCACTGGAAGAAAAATTACACATAGGTAGTGTTATGTGTCATTATGAGGAAATGCATTTCATTATTATACAATGTGACATCGCCATGGGTTCAAAGGGGTGAGCACATGATACTAAGTAGAATTAAACCAAGATGAAACTGATTCTGGCTGAAACTAATTTGGTGGTGAAGTATTATTCAGATTCTATCCTCATGAGTGCACAGTCATTGTTATTTCAGAGGGGGAATTGGGAATCACTTATCCTATCTTGAATGAAACTACGTTTATTGCACAGAAGAGGGATTGTTGAGTAACAGATGTGACCCACAGGCCAGATCTTTGTCAGCCAGATCCACCAGTACTGCGATTTTGCTCATGGCTCATTACTTCACACTGGGCATCTGATGTAACCTCTAATCAGAAATTGCCAAACTGAAACCTTGCCCTCTGGAGTCTGTGGATGTGTAAAGCCTGGCAAATAAAAAAGGGCTTGTTTACTAATGAAAAAGACTAACAAACATACATTTCAAATTACCCCTGCTAAGTGAGTCCCATAGGAATGCCAATCTTATTCAGAACACAAAATACACTAGGAAAAGCTTTGTGTCATTCATTACATATAAGTGAAACATATTTCTTTGCCAGCTATACTTAACAGTTTCTACACTTCTATATTTCTATACCGTTATATTCTGGGAATTGTCTGAAGGTTATTATATGCATTTACCATATGCATATTTGCAACTTAATAAATAAACGTGGTCCTTTAATAATATATTATTCAAAAGAAAAATGTTATTATAAGCCTTAGCGTCAACATAAGTGAATCTTAAATTATGTTTGGGAATGTCAACACCATACTGCATTATGATTAAAATGCTTTATCATCAATAATAATGCATATATATTTTTTAAGAATAGCACGCTTAACAGAAGCATTTGGAACACAGACCAATCAACCATAACATTAAAACCACTGGCAAGTGAAGTGAATAACATTGATTATCTCGTTACAGCTGCACCTGTCAAGGGTGCCATTATTATATATTAGGCAAGTGAACAGGCAGTTCTTGAAGTTGATGTGTTGGAAGCAGGAAAAATGAGCAAGTGTAAGGATCTGAAAGTGTGGTGGCTAGATGAACAGGGGAAAGAATCTTCAAAACAGCAGGTCTTATGGGGTGTTCCCAGTGTGCAATGGTGAGTACCTACCAAAAGTGGTCCAAGAAAAGCCAACTGATGAACCACTGATGGGGTGATGGCCAAAGCTCACTGATGTGCATTTGGGAGGGAAGGCTAGTCTGTTTGGTCTGATCCCACAGGAGAGCAACTACAGCACTAATTGCTGAAAAAGTTAATGCTGGATATGACAGAAAGGTGTCCGAACACACAGTACATCACAGCTTGCTGTGTTTGCCTCTGTGTAGCCACAGGTCGGTCAGAGTGCCCATGCTGACCCTTGTCCACTGACAAAAGCATCTTTAGTGGGCATGTCAGCATCAGAATTAGACCATGGAGCAAAGGAAGAAGGTGGCCTGCTCTGTTGAGTCATATTTTCTGTTACATCAGACAGACGGGTGTATATGCGTTGTTTACCTGAGGATGAGATGACATGGTACCAGGATGCACCATTGGAAGAAGGTAAGCTGGCAGAATCAGTATGATGCTCAGGGAAATGCTCTGCTGAGAAACCGTGGATCCTGGCATTAGTGTGGATGTTACTTTGGTATGTACAATTGACCTAAACATTGTTGCAGACAAATTATACCCCTTCATTGCAAAGGTATTCCCCGTGGCTTCTTTCAGCAGGATAATACTCTAACACACTGTAAAAAATACTCTGGAATGGTGTGAGGAACATGAAAAACTTTTGAATGTGTTGACTTGGCCTCCACATTCCCCAGATGTCAATCCAATTGAGCATCTGTGGGATGTGCAGAACAGACAAGTCTGACCCATGGAGGCCCCACCTCACAACTTATGGCACTTTTGCACTGGCATACAAGAACTGTTCCCTATCGTTCCAGCTCACGTTGGTTTTCTACTGCAGAAAGGTTGACTCAGTATAGGCATGATTTCTGGGTTTGGAGAGCAACAGTGCCATAAAACCGACGAGATACTTACTATTCACAGGGTGTACATTATGATTTACTGTGTTCAATTATTATTATTATTATTATTATTATTTTTACTGTGTATTCATTTCTGCTATCACATCCTGTTATTGCATTTGCTTAAGTAAGCTTGCATTACGAATCCATTCCATTCAGCTGGTCTATAGTAGAAGATCGGACATTTTTAAGATGGTGGTGACGCAACTAGCTTGGTTTGGTCATGCTTTTGACTCTGCAAGACTCAGGCACGGCTTGCATACTTTATTATGGAAATCTGTTAATTTGCAGTAGGGTTTGAGTATGGTTTGGTTTTTGGTGGCAGTGGAAAAGTACCATTTCATGACTTAAGGGATCTGCTGCTAACGTCTTGGTGCCAGATGCCTCATGACTCCTGCAGAGGTCTTGTGGAATCTATAACTCAATGGGTCAGAGCTGTTTTGGCAGCACAAGGGGAACCTATACAATATTAGGCAGCTGATTGTAATATTATGGATGATCAATGTTTGATGCTTTATGTCAGTGTGTTCAGTAAACCCTTGTTGTCTCAGAGCCACACAGTGGATCATCTCCTTCTTTCCGCCTACATGATGCCATGCTGTAATACCTGAAGGTAACCCTGAAGGTTACTGAGGGTTGTGCTGATGTTTCCGGTGTTCCCAAAAGAAGTGTTTTATCTCGCAGAACACCCTGGACAGTCACAGTGCATGGCTTGATAGAAACTCTGGTCTTTACCAGGAACTGAGGTCAGCTACAAGGGTCCTGAGGGTAGATATGAAGGTGTTTGTTAGGGGAATCTGTGAGCGAGAGACACCATCTGTGGTCAAGCGACCCACATTCTGCTTGAGAGACTGGTCCCGAGTCATACCATGTCCTTCATCCTTTCCACCTTTGATGCGCACCAATTTGCTTACAGGGCTAACAGGCCTGCTGAGGATGCTGCTGCCACTGCTCTACATGCTAAACTGTCCCATCTGGAGCACCGGGGGGGGGCTAAACGCGTCTCCTCTTTATTGACTTTAGCTCTGCTCTTGGTGTGCAAGCTGCTAGCCCTGGGACTCTCGTATCCCACCTGTATATGGATTAAAGACTTCCTGACAGACTGCACTCAAAGGGTTCGGGTGGGCCCTCACATCTCCTCGGCCACCAGCATCAGCACTGGCTCTCCTCAGGGCTGCGTGTTGAGCCCCTGCTCTTCATGCTGTACTCACATGACTGCGCCTCTGCCCACCACAGCAACACCATCATTAAATTTACAGACGACACCACTGTGGTGGGGCTCGTCTCGGGGGGGGGAATGAATCAGCCTACAGGGACGAAGTGGAGCGGCTAACAGCATGGTGTACTGATAACAACCTGCTCCTGAACACAAGTAAGACCAAGGAGCTCATTGTGGACTTCAGGAAAAAGAAAATGGACATTAAACCACTCTAATTCAGTGGGGGCTGTGTGGAGAGGGCGTCAGACTTTCGCTTCCTGGAAGTCCACATCATGGAAGACCTGTCCTGGGGTGTGAACACAGCTGAGCTGGCAAAGAAGGCTCAGCAGAGACTCCTCAGGAAAAATAACACCCCCAAAAAACTGTTGGTGTCCTTCTATTGCTACTCCATACTGGATCGTAAAGACTGCCCAGCAGATCATCGGCTGCTCTCTACCCTCTCTGGATGAACTGCATAGCTCTCGCTGCCTCAGGAAGGCAGAGAATATCTTAAAAGACTCCTCACATGTTCCAACTGTTGCCATCAGGCCAAAGATATAGGGGCATCAAAACAAAGACTAATTCACTCAGAAACGGTTTCTACCCGGTTGCTATTAGGGCACTGAATTGCCACCAAATCATCTCTGTTACAGCAGTGCAAAAATTGACATCTGTGCAATAGTGTGCAATTAAAGTATTATTGTTGAATGTTTGTGGTATATCTTATTTCTTCTTATCTTTTAAATTAAATTTATTATCTTTTCTTAATTACACTTATTTATATGTTGACACCGCAGGGACTGCACCCAATTTTGTTGTATTTATTACAATGACAATAAAAAGATATTCTATTCGATATTCTATTACAGAGGAATCAAAACATTATGCATATCCAAATCTGTTCCTCTGAGAGTTGTAGTTGGGGCAGGTGATAGAACGGTCCTTACTGATGACACTGCAGTCGTGACCCGCTAAGCCTACTACTTTGTGCAGCTGTTTAAAGCTGATCCTCTGGCTATGACATTGGACATCTCTGGGTCTATAGTTCTTGAAGCTGATTATCTGTGAACCACCCAATCTCACTGAGATTGTACAGGTAGTGAACCAGGTGGGAGTAGGGTAGGCCACAGGGATCTGTGGTATCTGGGGTGAACTTCTCAAGGCTGGCCTCCTGGCGTTGCAAGCATTCTTTGCTTCCATGTGGGAGATGGGCGTCATTCCAACTGGCTGGAAAATGGGATTTATTGTCATTTCCTGGAAAGGGAAAGGTCTGAAGGTTTTCATTGAGCGCAAACACGAATATCAGCAGAATTTCTTTGCACCCTTTGTCAAGTTTTGTAGAGCATTCAACTCCCATTGATCAAGCTGCCATGTCATGGACATCCTGTGACTTCATGGAATCTCCTCAAAGTTGCTGGACATCATGACTGGCCTGTACACTGGTACTGTGAGTGCTGTGCAGAGTGGAGGCAGAATCTCTGCGTTCTTCCCAGTTGAGGTGTTCTTGTTCCTACTCTGTTCAATGCTTGCTTGGACTGGGTGCCTGGTCGGGTTGCAGGCTCCAGTGACTGTGGGGCATTGGATTGTGAAGAAAGATTCATTGATCTTGACTTTGCCGATGAAGCTGTGATCTTTGCGGAGTCAGTGGAATCTCTGTTGGGGCTGAGGGTCAGTCTGAGAGTCTGAACTTGCAAGTGTCCTGGATAAAAACCAAAATCCAGGTCTCTAATGACCTCTTGGGAAAGCCATTAGTAGTGTGTCTGTCTGTGGAGAGAATGTCGTTCACTTACCTTTGGAGCAACATTCATGTCTCTAAGGATTCTTTTTCTATGATGTCAGTAGACAGATTGGGAGAGCATGGGGGGTCATGAGGTCACTGGAAAGGGATGTGTGGCTCTCCCGATATCTTTGTCACAGGATGAAGGTCCAAGTCTCTATAGTCCTGTTGCTCCCTGTTTTGCTCTATGGCTGCGAGATATGGAGTGTATACTGTGATCTGAGATGAACTCCTTTGGTACTGTGTCTCTTCAGAGAGACTCCTTGGGTATGGCTGATTTGTATTGAACAGGTAGTTGCTCAGGGAGTCCTGAATGAGGCACATTACTTGCATTGTGAGGGAGCATCAGTTACGGCACTATGGCCATGTGGCTCAATTTCCTGAGGTTAATCCGGCATGTAGGATCCTCATTGCTGATGATCCAAGCGGCTGGACCTGGCCAATGGGACGCCCACGTAACACTTGGCTGCAGCAGAAAGACGGCCTTTTCCGGAGGGTGGGACTGCTCCGTGTGTCAGCTTGGGGGGATCGCCAACTGGGATCATGAGGTGTTTTGGCGTGTGGTGGGTATGACAACACGCAGTACCAGTTCAAGCTCCCAAACCTGACCTGAACTCTTCTTTCAGAATATGTTTCATTTCGCGTGGTTTATTATTTAAATATTATTTAATTTAGAATATGAAATTATTTAGAACCAGTGTTAACACTAGCTGATAATGCATTTCAGTAAACAAGAAATGCTGTGAAAATTAGTCCCTATTTAGGTCTGTACTTTCATAATTTGAAATACAGGACCACTGGTAAATTACACTTCTGCAGATTATCAGTTTTATATATTAAGAAAGTTGGAAATAAAATCAGCGTTATGAAATACCACATCTTTTATGCAAGAATGAATTCTAAATTGCTTACGTACTGTAAATGTATTCCATGTTGATTGAAATCTCATTCTAATTTGCGATGATTAAAGTAATTAAATACATGGGAATAGGCCTTAAAAATGCATGTGGTTACCAAGGAAACCTCATATTAAGCCATCTTGTTTTCTGAAAGTGAAAATAATGTCCTGCTACATTCATATCATTTTCGTATTCCTTTGTAATTTACTTTTGTGGGTAGACAGAACTATAATGTATTCATAAAATGTTAAGAACTAATAAATTTTTGCAATTCTTTTTTAATGAGGATGTATATTGTCAAGTATTATATTAAAATAAGCCTTGGTTGAGAGCTCTAGACAAGTAAATGCTACTTTTGGTAACGATGTGTTGCATGTAATTTACTATTAGTCGCCATTGAAAATCATATTTTTAAATCAGATCCCTAATTTTAACACAAGATAAAAGTATTTCGATTGAACAGTATTGTGTCATCCTATATCTCCTCTTGAAAATATCAATATACCGGAAGCATTCAATACACTACCCTTCTCTCATTGTCCCTTGGAAACCATTATGTTGTGGCTCACTTCCATTGTGTTTGAATTAGTTGTTTTGCCTGTGTCTTCAAGATTCGTATCACATCTGTCAGTTTGTGTGTGGTGTAGTGTCCTCATTTTGAGTAATGTGTCGATTCATTTGCTGTGCATTTGTAAATGTAGTGCATATGTATTGTTTTGGTGTGGGCGGCGGGAATGATGACCCATGACGCTGGCTGCTGTGGAGGAACCCCTCCAGGGGGCATTTATTGTCAGGTTACGGGAAACACAGCAGCCAAGAATGACAGCAAGCATTGACAACAATCGACAGGGGTAACTGGACTCGGACTGACTAATAAAGGGTAGAACATCAAGGAACAAACGCAAGGCAGGTGTGCTGGGCTAACGAGGGGATTGAAACATAAGGCAAACCTCAACGAGGCTCCGGTGAGGCTAATTAAGCCCCACCTGAGAGAAACACAGGGAAGAAAATACGCAGGGTGGGGCTGAGCGTGACAGTTGTCATTTGATTAAAATATTTTATGAATTTGTAACACACTGACATTAATTGGCCGCCACAGATAATTCTTTGTGCTCAAGTTTTGTATCAGACATAGAAATATTTTAATTTATCACATATTAAATTGAAATGAGGCTTAGCAGTAACAATTTCAACAGCAACTAAATGTTATCATAAGAATTAATCAGTTAAACATTTTTGAATATCTAGATAAACATCTTTTGTAAACAAGGAATGTGGCATTTGTTACATATACAGATGAGACGGGTGAGTATTTAGAGCTTTTCATAATTCACAGAGGATACTAAATACACTGTGAGAGTTGGGAAGCGAGGAGTGGGGGTATCCCATGGGGTTAGATCTCATATTTCTGTTCTGTTGTACCTGTTTGCTGAGACCATCTGTTTCAAATCCCTTTGGCATCTGCTAAATACAATTTCATTCCCTTTTTGCCTCTGAGGTAAAATGAATTGTGATTTTTTTTTTGGTATTTAAATGTGTTTGTGATACATTTCATTACTCTAGCAGGTTAGATCCCCAGAGTAACATTTAGACTGCATAGATTAAAGAATGCACTGTT
The DNA here is from genome assembly GCA_026780845.1 of Petrocephalus sullivani. Lineage (NCBI taxonomy): Eukaryota > Metazoa > Chordata > Actinopteri > Osteoglossiformes > Mormyridae > Petrocephalus > Petrocephalus sullivani. Next base: position 10,814 of record JAODKM010000519.1, read on the forward strand.
AGGCACTTTATCAGTTTACAGTCTTATGAAGAGGAATGTTTTAGGGAGTAGTGCCAGGATGTGTGCTTGCTTTTATGTTTCACACTGATCAACTTTGTATTGCGCATTCTGCAAACTGGGGGGGGGGGGGGGGGGGGTGGTGTACAGTTTTTGTCCCCCCCTTTCCCCTTTTTAGGTAACAGACTTTACAATTCTACAACAGGGGTGTCATTTCCTGTCCCTTTGTCCC
>JAODKM010000520.1:0-11025 GCA_026780845.1 Petrocephalus sullivani
CTGAAAGTCATGAAAGACATTCCGCTGCACTTGCCTGCAAAAGATTAAAGGGCTCTCATACTTTTGAGGTACTGGCCAGTGCTATTAATGATATCCACTCAGAGTGTGAAATACGTGACAAGGTAGTTTGCACAACCACAGACAGTAGTTCCAACTTTCTGAAGGTTTTCAGAGTTTTTGGTGTGGAAAACAATGATATTGAGGCTGAGGCAAGCAAGTGTGAAAGTGATGACCGTGATTCTGAAGGCTGTGGTGAGGGAAGTGATCGTGTGGAATTCCAAGACGCCTCTCTACTCCTGGACCAAGACGATGGCTTAAAATTCCAGCTACCAAAACATCAAAAGTGTGCCTGCCACATACTTAACCTAGTCTCAAGCGTTGATGCCCAAAAAGCTCTCTCAAATGTACACTACAAGAAACTCTACAGTTCTCTCACAGCTGGAAAAGGAGAAGGGAGCTGCAGAAAGCCCAAGTCCAGCTTGGTCTCCCAGAGCACTCGCTTGTCACGGTAAGTTTACTCTTAATTCTTATAAGAAGTCTTTACTATAGTAAATAAAATGTTATAAAACATATTGTAAATGAAGTAAAATAATAAAAAAAGATTATAATTAAACTGCTTTAAAGTAGTTTACTTTAAAGGATATTCGGCAGAAAAACTTAATGCTTTGTAGAACAGCTTACAAGAACGTTTGAGATTTGTTCGTGCACTTTTTCGAAAATTCCGGGTTTAATACCACATCTTATGTTTTTTTATTATCATTGGTGGTAATAATAATAATAACAACAACAATAATAATGGATTTATTTTCTCCTTGAGGACTGTGCATCTCGCTGGGGCTCTAAGCAAAAAATGATTGATAGGATGCTAGAGCAGAGGACGGCCATCAATCGAGTTCTTGCTGAAGATCGTAAAGTCAATGTGAGCATCACATGGCAAGAAGAGGATGTGCTGCCATCGCTGAACAAAGCGTTAGAGCGTTAAAGCCAGTAAGTGAGTTTGCCGACATTCTGGTTGGAGAGAATTACGTAACTGCGTCATCTCCTCTCCCTGTGCCGCGTCTCATTAAAGAGGACACGGTGGCCCCATCGGAGGATGACAGCCAACTGACAGCCAACCTGAAAACAGGTGTTCTGTCATTTCTTCCTACTTATCGAGATGTCCTACCAACGGCTACTGCGCATGCGCACGACCATTTTCTCTTTTCGAGGATACACGCCCATAAATTCTCCCTACCACCACATGTTTGTACATGTTCCTTGAAGATTAACAGCTGCGTGAGCGCACGGTAAGGGTTAGGGGTGAGGGTTATGGTTAGGGGTTAGGGGTTACTGTCATAATTAATAATCTAAACAGACTAAATACTGATGTAGTGAATTCTGAAGGGTGCGCCTGATAACGCAGCAAAAACCGATAGATACCACTATAATTCTATGCTGCGGTAGGAAATTCTGACATCGTAGGAAGACAGCGGCATCATGTCTATTTTAGACGAGAAATATGCAGCTCTGCCAGAAGCAAGCCAGCAGCTTATGCGCAGGACAACATTCCTGGACCCGCGCTACAGAGGTGACTACGACCCGAATGTCAGAGAGATCAGGAAGACGATCGAGGAAGAAGCGGCCATCCTCGGTAGGAAAGCGCAGTCAGTGCTCTCCATGAGAGAAGGGGGGGGAAAAAATGAGGAGGAAGCCGACATCGTGGTCGACCCACAGCCCAAAAGAAAAAAAACGTTGGCCAGTTTATTAAAAAGAAAATCAGACACTGTGACACCAAATTTGACTTTTCCAGAAAAGGTGGTGACAGAATCTCCACCTTTGCTCAGGAAACGATGGAGAATAGAGTGAGCCCCACAAGATCCCATCTTAAGCCAGAGATGGTCAACATGTTGGGTTTCCTGGCAAAGAACATGTAGACTGCACTGGTAATAAATGCCAATTTATAGTGTTTTTGTTTATTTATTTATTTTTTTAAAGACTGCTGACTTGTCATTTTTGTAGCCTAATGTCATTTTGGAAGTTTTTCTTTTATATTCGTTTAATCTCATTTAAACTTTATTTATCTTTCTATTTTTCATTTTCTTATTCGTTTTAAAAACGTTCTAACATAGGCTACGTAATAAATGTTCTATGGTTGTTATTTGTTCGGCTCCAACTTCCACAGTTTTTTCAGCCTGTAGCATTGTTGTGTTTTTTTGCTGTGTTATGTTAATAAAAGTTCTGTTTAATATCAGAGATTATTTTTTTGTAGTTTCGTTGTCGTCCATTCAAACAATTGACGCCGAACTGCCAATTCCCGCAAAACTAAAAGTGAAAGTATAATACGCGCGCATTTATAAGCTATTTAAAACCACGGTATACCGGTATTACCGGTGTTGTCACATGTCCATTAACCGGTAGGGAAATTTCCTCATCGTCACAACCCTACTTTGAAGCCGACAACACATGAAGTCAGCAAAGAGCTGGATGGATATCTGGCCTGTGTTTCAGACGCCAGGGAGTCTCTGCTGTTCCCTCCTATTTGCTGCCTCTCTGTTAAGACTAATACACCCCTTCCTGCATCGGCTGCCTGTGAGAGGCTTTTCAGCACTGTAGGATTGCTTTTCAGTCCCACAAGACATAGGGTTGACTCTCACAAAATCAGATTCTGCTTCAGTTAAATCAGAGGTTTTACAACTCTGAGTACCTGACTTCCTGCGGTCTTTCGGCACCTTTCGGATCGGTCCCGTTTAATTGCTCACGGCCAACACGCGAATAACCAAGACCGCGATTGTCACATATGCCAATGTGAAGGTGTCACTATATTATCTTACCTTGCGATACGAAACACCTTTATATTATCCCAGAATCTTATTGGTGTCTCCTCACAAAATGGCGAGTCTAGTTTAAAATTCCTTTCACTTTCACTTACAGGAAATTATTAGCTTTGTATGTGTAGCAGGATAAAGGTGTGAGACAACCAGTCAGCACTAGGGGGCGCACTATAAGCTGCGGTCTCCAATAGCCTTTCCTTCCTGCTGAATTCCCTTCGCTGTATGTTCCGGTGCACCTTGTTTTCACGGCTTGTACAGGTACTTGGGTCGCAGTTTGGTATAGATGAGGTCCGCTGTTTAGTGTGTTGTGCCCTCTTTCGCCTATAAGTTTGCGTTGTGGCTTCAGTGTTCCAGCCGTTTATCGCGTCTGCTGCTGGTATATGGAGGACGAAACGTGACATAATCAAAAATTAAATAAATAAGTAGAAAAATGAATATATTTAATTTTCTATTCCAAAGTTTTATTTTTGAAATGTTTTTTTTAAGTCCAAAGATTTTTTAATTTCACCTGTATGTAAATGGGGTGGGCAGCCCTAACCCTTTCCTAAAGCACTGTTGGTCGGGGGACTTTGCCGATCTGCGCTCCATTACTTTGGCCTTACTTGCATGTTCAGAAACGGTAGCTTGCGGTCTTGTTGCTAAGTGGCGACTAACGACGACACACGCGTTAGGAATCCTCGTTCTGACATAAGGTCATTGGCTGATGAAGTTGAAAACGGGGCACCAATCGATTATTCTCAGTTTCGTTGGGACGGGGTCATGGATTCTTTGACACAAATAAAGCCAACGTTAGATATTATTTTTTGGTGGTCTCTGCTGCCACCTAGTGGTTGATGAGCTAGAACTATTCTGATGAGTCTGCTGAAGAAGAAACTCAGAAACAGGCTCACAGGTTGAGTAGAAAGTGGTCATAATGGAAGGAGGATCCATCCATTCGGAAAGAGCAAGACCCTGTAAAAGGACAAGGCTGCTGTCCTCCTGGGCAGTATGTATGATGACAAAGCAGAAGAAGAGGCCAGAAATAATCCAGTACAAAACAAAGGAGGACATAATGGGTCAGATGTTTTGCACCTGCTCATACCAAAGGGAGACACAGAGGTGGCATATGGTGCTCTGGCGTAATGTGCTGGATGCTGCCACCCAAAATTACTGCATCTTCACAGCACAGCCAAATCACAGCCACACACCAAATCTTGTCAAATAAAAGTATTTTTCCTTATAAAGATAAGAAGTTAACCATATCAACCATACCAACCACACTACAACAGGAGAACTAGACAGCGAACATTCCAGTGAAGGAATGTATCGTTTGGGGGGGGTGGGGCAGATAATCAATATTACAAACTTAACCATAGAGAGCAGAATGTTTGTGATGCAGCATATAAAGGGCAAAAAAACTCTGTCGGGTGGCTGGTCATTTATATGAAGGAGATTAGGTGGCAACTCTTTAAAAATGAGTTACTCTCCTTAGTAACAGCCACCATTGGCTTAATACTAGCAGCCACACAGACAGGAAAGGTAACAATTTGCATAACTGTTCCAGATATGTGCTAACGAAATGCATGAATTCCACGGCACACATTATACAGTTACAATATTAACAATTAACATAAATACACCACCAATACCCTGCTCAACCCCAGGCTCCTGTGCTCGAAGGAGGCCACTGGCTACTGCCAGCCGTAACATAAATGGACTCAGAACCAGGATGGCTCAACTGTCAAGGGGTAATTTATTAAGAAAAAACACAAACAGTATTTAACACAAAAGTAAAAGACAATGAAACACCAAAGTGAAGCTGAAGCCGGAGTAGTGGCTGCCCATTTTTGCTCTTCTTCTGAACACTGCTGGAACTGGAAAGACAAAAAGATGCCTGCTCCCTACTAACAGGCCCAGGTCCTGCGCCCCTTCCTCCCACACCCTTCCCAGTCAGTCAGCACAGTCCCCCAGTCCTGCCCTTGTCCTCTGTTCCTCCTGTGAGTGGGAGCGATGCAGCAGCTGGACCATCCTAGGAATCCCCAGCGCCATACACCACGCAGAGATACCGCACGGGGAAGCTGCAGAGGGAACCGGCTGGCATGCACCACGCAGAGATACCGCACGAGGAAGCTGCAGAGGGAACCGGCTGGCATGCACCACGCAGAGATACCGCACGGGGAAGCTGCAGAGGGAACCGGCTGGCATGCATCACGCAGAGATACCGCACGAGGAAGCTGGCAGCTCGTGGCTATGGGGTGAAAAAAATAAAGACATTAAAAACAATGGCACTCGCACGCACACATACTCGCGTGCACACGGGATTGTTTGCTGATAATTTAGGAGACTAAAGTAATTGTAATTCTTATTAAACCCATAATCAAATCACACGTATTCATAGTTTTTATAATATATTTATGATCTGCAACGATGTTATTTAATTTTAGTGGCGTCCCTACCCTTTTCGCTCCTGGCTATCAGCGGCCGAGACGAGATTGGAATTCGCGTTTTTATATAGCTCGTACTGCCATGTTAAAAATCTTAAACAAATCACATGTATATAATCTACAATAGGGTTGGATAATTTTTGTGCGTCTCCGAGCGCCTTCCTCCCTACGCGTCCGCATTCCGAACTTAATCGTGACGTTTGCGAACAATCATTTGTCCCACATTTTTAAAATGTCTTTCTAATATAAACAGTCTCTGAGAAACTGAAGGAAATGTGAATAGCGTTGCACCCGTTCCCTCTCTCCCCTATACACTTCGTATAGGAAGTCATCAATCTTTTATGATTGGATCAAGAAAGGTAAACCCGACGCCTGCTGGACCGGTATCCTGTACCTGTATTGCCATTGGGAGTAACGGTTTACCACGGGTAAAAAGCCGGGGCAGCAAATGGAAATTCTGACTATTTATCTAGGAATTCTGATTTAAGTCGAAATTATGACTTTTTATCTCGGACTTTTTTTAGCCAATCGGGCAGCGTCACCTTTTCTGCAGGATGTTATAAATACAGTACAAACAATATATTAATGTCATTTTTTTTCTTCCTTATTTATATAATTCTCTTATGTCCGACATGTGGACTGCACCTAATTTCGTTGTACTTGTTACAATGACAATAAAGTTATTCTAATTCCGAACAAGCAGTATTCACAATAACTGCCAGAGGCATAATAAATTTCAGTTTTTCTGTAATAAAAGTCTATCATGTAACACTGTGATATGTTTTTGATTCATAAATGTTAGTTAGTAACTCTCACAACTCGTCACTTTTGCTCCCAGTTTAATGGCTCAGTGCAATACGTGTATAGTAGCACAGGAGCGAAGCAGGGGCGGTCTTAGCCTGTTTGGTGCCCTGGGCGAACACCCCCTCTGGCGCCTCCCCCCCCACACTCACACACACACACATGTACATATTATATAAACAAACATAATAACTTGCAAATTGGAAGAAATAGAACTTAGAAATATAAAGCAAGCACACACAGAATTCAAAATAAGACATACATATAACAATTATTATATTAAATAAGTATAAAAGGTTGATACAGTTAAAATTACAAATTGCACAATTAACATGACTGCATGATTGCACTTCACACAACACACATTTATATGAAATAATTGTCATCTAACTCTAGAGCAGTCCACAAATTTGGGTATATTTCTGAGAGTTCACTGTCATGCACTAGGTTCAGCAGCTCAAGAGAGTTCGTAGGTTTTAACAGTAAGCCAGGTAAATTCTTAATCTCCTGTGGAAGCTCTCTGGCATGCAAGTCTGATTGGTCCTGAAAAAGAAAACTAGCACTGAGGGCCTTACACTGTTCAGTGAGGTCATCATTTTAGAGATTTGGAAAATGTGTCAGTATTCCAAATTTCTCTCCCACATTTTCAGAGGGTGCTCCAAAATATTTCAGAAATGCCCCTGAATAGAAACCCAATATAAAACTCTGATACATGCATGCACCATTTTTATAATAAAAACAAACATATAATATTGCACAATGTATCATATATTCTGAATTATACGTATAACAAGCATTTTATTGAATAGGCTACCACAACGTCAGTGTTTGTAAGTAATGCATTACTCTGTAATTACAGTAAGATAACTTTCCTAAATAATGTAGCCTAATAGTGTAAGGGATTTTTTGTTTGCTAAGTCAGCTAGACTACAACAGAATACTATCGTCCGGTTTTAGCGTAGCATAGTATGCAAATGGATAACAAACAGTCATTATAATTCGTCATACATTGAGAATAGGAGACAAATCAACAATACACCTCTTCCAATTTATGGATAATTAATATTATGCCGAACACAGTCCAAAAGATTCAATAAGCCACGTCAGTGTCTACTGTCTGCCTACTGTTTACTGTCATAGCCAAGTGGTTAACAAACGTAAACAGACGTTTTCCCTATCCTTACTAATTAATGTTATCTTGTTACAGGGTGCATGTCATGCATAATACCTGCCATTATCCAATGGCACTTACCTTTATCTTTTGCTCGTTTCTCCTTCTCTTCATTTCTCTAAACTGAGCACCTGATGGCTTTGGCCTTCTTGTCCATCTTCCATCGGTGTTCATTTTGCACCCCGGTATCAACACCCATCCCCCAACCCCAGAATCACCACAACGTAAACTAATAGACCTACACCTTAGTGCGCGCGCAGATTCGGTTTGTATAGGGTTTCTTTCTGCGATTTCGCACAACCCAGGAAAAATTAATTGTGACATAATAATATTATGAATAAAATGTGCTTTATTTGGAAGCACCCCGCCCCCCTCCCCTTTCGACAGGTTGTGTGTGAGTCTTCGGCGCAGCTGCAAGCAGGCGATCGCGCTCACTTCCCGCATATATGGGCGTGATAGAATTTAGAAAACACATCGGTGCAAACTATAAGTCTATATCATAATGTCTGGTGCTTTTGTGTTTGTTTGTTTGTTTCATTTTGTTCTATTTTGCGAGCTGGTTATTAGATGCTACTCCAGCCAGCCAGAGAATCCCCCGCCGCCCCGCCCTTCTCCTCCCTGTGCGGCAAGCAGCAAGCTGCAGGCTCACCTCGCAGATGGGGGGCGCCCTTACTCCCCGCACTTGGACAATAGAAATCCCATTTGTGCCCATGCAATTCCAAAAATGCGATGGCGTTGTCTCCCTGTACATAGCACTTACCTCGCTGAAGAAAACGGACACAGAGACCGTAACCGAATACATTATCAGAGCAGAGCAAATCATTATGGCGCTCAGAGGAGCAGGTGAAGCACCAAGTGAGGGACTGATGATGGCGATGGTTATGAGGGGACTACCAGAAAAGTACAAGCCGCTCACGTTGATGGTTACACATGGTTCAGCGGATATGAAGCTGGGAGAGTTAAAAGCCAAGTTGCGAAACATCGGAAGATTCAGACCCAACCGCCGAGGAAGCGGGGGAGCGAGTCCTGAAGGCCCAGGCGGCGCCAAAGATGGACGCACGCGTGACGGATCTGGTGTGTTGGCGATGCGGGGAAAAGGGCCACCAGAAAAATAACTGCACAAAGAAAGCCTGGTGTCGTTTCTGCAAAATCACAGGTCACACAGGTAAAGCATGTAGAAGGAAGGAACGTGCACAGGGCTCTCGGTGCGCGTGTGCCCAAGACAGTGGCCGTGGTGGCGACAGCCGTAAAGCCAGTCGTGGGCGAGATGGCGTGCGGGGAGTCGTGGGGGCGCAGGCAGAAGAGGCCAACCGGTCAGGGCAACAACTACCGATCCGGAGAAAAGGACTGCTCGTCGACACGGGCGCGTCATCCCACATCATCAACGACAGGAGCCGGTTCAAGGACTTTGACAGCACCTTCAAGCCCAAGAGACACAGCATGGAGCTGGCAGACGGGAAGCGCAAGAACTTTTCTCAGTTCAAAGTTATGCACTGTGGACGTAATTCTGCTAACATCCATGATTTCAGGAATCCTGTACGCGTTAAAATTTTCTCTTTCCAATACAAACAGTCTCTGAGAAACTGGAGGAAATGTGAAAACTCTCCCCCGTACCCTTTGTATAGGAAGTAACTCAAAGGCGTTGCCTTCAGATCGCAGTCTCCACTGCAGGCGTGAGGTCGAATCCCACTTCTGGGCTCCTCTTTCAACCACTGAACTGAAGCTGCAACTCCCGACGCAGACACCAAAACCGGCGTAGCGTTTCCGAGCGCCTTCCTTACTACGCGTCCGCATTCCGAAGTTAATCGTGACATTTCCGAAAAAGCCGTCAGTCTTTTATCATTGGATCATAGTCACATGTCAAGTCTTCTGACTGCAGAAAACATATAACTATTTAAAAGAACTATTTAAAAGAAAAACGTAGCATACAAGAATATTAATACACAGACATTTATGATTTTTTTTATGTTATTGAAATCGTCAGTCTATGCGTTTCCAGAATCGTCCGCTTAAAGTCACTTGCAAGGCGCTTCTGAGTTTTATGTGGATTATCGTGTTTTATGCATATTTTGAACTATTCAAATAATAAACAATGTAAAACAATACACCAATTCCTCACCATCACAGAGGAGCAGCATGCTGACTGGAATGGTCCCTTTCAGTATTGTGTACTTTGTGCGTACACGACTACGCCACCTGGGGACTTACACCCCAAGATACACTATAGGTTTAACCAAATCCTTAATATTCTATGCCACACAGGTGGGCCCCTACCCACAGATCCATTGTAGTAAAAGACAAACATAGCATTACCATACCAAACAAAATCTCCATTTATTTCATATACAATATACATATTTCACACAATATTAATTACATTACAGACCCACCGTAAGGGAGAAGGGAATACCACAAGATGACAATAACGGCCACTAAGGACACTGCAAACAGAGACAACCATCACAGGAAAACCACGTCGGCAGGTAGTATCACTCCCCCCCCCCCAAACACACACACACACACAGACACACACACACACACTCAGGTGAAGGATTGAAGAAAACCAAAACAGAGAGGCTACTCTAACTATGACCGTCACCTTAACACCTTCCCCCCCAGGCCATCGCTGTTCTAAATAAGGACACATGAGAAACTGTCTCATAATCTGAACACCCACCCACTGTACAGCCTCCATTTAACTTATTGAGCTCGTTTGCACCATTCACATGCTGGTTTGCACATGTAACCCGGGTAGATAATTGATAAGACTTAAAATAATAGTTCAGAATAAATATGTCTTTCCCATTTGCTGTAATTTATTTTTGATTTGTTTGCTTTGATTTATAATCCCTGACATTATTGTGAATCTCCATTCCGTGTGTTTCTGGGATTGGTTATGGTTGGGTCAGAGGTTAAGGGAAAAAAAAAACGGAAGTGAGGTGGGGGGGTAGGAGAAGAGGGAGACGGCAGTTTGGGAGCGTGGGGAGAAGAGAAAAAAGTTGAATTACAAATTTAACCTAGCAGCACACTATGGTTGTGGAGATAAGTTAGGATGGTAAAATATCAGTCCATGTGTGTGAAACATTTGCATCCTGCCATCTCTAAAAACCGGAAATGGAAAATTTTCCACACTGTCAACCACTCTAGAATCATCTGGGACCCCCAATCAAAACCCAAGGGTATCTTAGGTAGTCATTTGAATGTAAGAAGTCCCTACAAACAGATATGAGAGTTTTAAAAGAACGGTTCAGGGCATTAACTGGGATGTGCTGACAGGGAAAAACTTAGAAGACTGCGAACTATTTTCTTGCACATTACAGAGCACTATTGAGGAATTCACATCTATTCAAAGACATAGAAAAAGCATACTGTTCCATGGATGAATTCTAGTATTATAACACTTATGAAAGTATGGGATCTTGCCTTAAAAACTGCCCTTAAAACCAAATTAAACCATGCTGGGTGATATGTTCTAGGCATCGTATTCCTTTGTTATACCATGATGGGTGATATGTTCTAGGCATCTTATTCCTTTGTTATACCATGCTGGGTGATATGTTCTAGGCATCTTATTTCTTTGTTATACCATGCTGGGTAATATGTTCTAGGCGTCTTATTCCTTTGTTATACCATGCTGTGTGATATGTTCTAGGCATCTTATTCCTTTGTTATACCATGCTGGGTGATATGTTCTAGGCGTCTTATTCCTTTGTTATACCATGCTGTGTGATATGTTCTAGGCGTCTTACTCCTTTGTTATACCATGCTGGGTAATATGTTCTAGGCGTCTTATTCCTTTGTTATACCATGCTGTGTGATA
>JAODKM010000521.1:0-11022 GCA_026780845.1 Petrocephalus sullivani
GAGAAAATTAAGTCGTGATAACGAGAAAACAAGACGGAAAAAAATACATAATGCATGGCCGCTTAGAACTTCCGTAGTTACCAATGGTTTCACTAGGAGAGAAATCAACAATGACTTTTATGCTTTTGTTCTTGTTGGGTTTTGCAGGTAAGAATTCCTCTTTTTGATGTTTTCATTGCAATTGCTTCCGAGTCATTTTTTTTAAGTTCAAAATCTCACCTTTCACATTCCTCCTTTGCTTTTTGTTGGTGTGTCTAGGTAAACTTGAATTGCTCTCATATTGGAATTAGAAATCCTTTATTGTCATTATAACTTACATTATAATTTGCTGTGCACTTCAAGGGACTGATGCTTTAACAGACAGTCAGCAACCAAGAAAAGCAATGTAAAAGACTATTTACAAATAAAATAACTAACAGCTGAGGAATAAAAGAGTAATAATAAATAGACTAATCATCGAATACTATCCATACACGTGTTGTGGCAAATATTGCATGTCAGCAGTACATTGCACTTTTGAAATAAATATCGCACACCTGGAAATCAGCATTGTCTACGACAGGCATTGGTGTTGGTGGGGGGGCAGTTAAGGGTGAAGAGAGGTGTGCTTACCAGAGTTCAGTTTGATGATGCCTCTAAGGTAAAAGATGTTTCTGAGTCTGATGGTGTGGAATGGAATTTTATGGCCCTGTAACGTCTCCCAGAAGACAGCATGGTGAAAATGTGATATCAGGGGTGGGTAGGGGCTTTCCTGATAATAGTGGCTTTCTGGTGGCATTGAAGTCCCTTCAGTCGGAGGGGGCAGCCAGTTATCTTCTGTGCAGTGTTAGTAAGTCTTTGAAGGTTCTCCTTGTCTGCAGCTGAACAGTTAGCATACCACACTGTGACACAGTACGTACTGTAAGAGCGCTTTCAGTGGATGAATGGTGGAAAGGCACAAGCAGCTGTGGGCACAAGTTGACATGAGAAAATAGAGCTGTTGCTGTGTTCTTTTCACCAGAGCGGTGGTGCTGGTGATTTTAGGTCCTTAGTGACGCAGGTTCCCAAAAATTTGAAGGTGGAAACCATTTCTACCTGATCTCCATCAATGTTTCGAGGGTTGGGGTCCTCTCGCTGTCTTCTGAAGTCACTGATGAGTTCCTTAGCTTTTAATGTTGTCATTATTGTGTTTGTGCTGTGTGCAGGTGTACAGTCGTATGTATAAGTTGTGAGCAGAGGAGGGGGCAGCCTTGGGGGACTCCCATGCTGAGTGTTCGAGTGGAGGAATACTGGAGTCAAGTCTGACTGTTTGTGGGTGGTCTGTCAGAAGGTCCATAATCCACATGCACATGGTAGGGACTAGTGTATTAAATGCCAAGCTGTAGTCTATGAAAAGCATCCTTACCGAGGGGCTGGTCCAAGTTGGATGGGAGAGTGTACTTCACGTGCTTTTAAAGTCTGCTGCTCACACAGGGATGAAAGTGCCTTAACCGGGAGTCCAGTGATCTTGGAGCAGACTTTCATTACGCTGCTGCAGGCTGGTGGAGTGATACCAGCAGGCAATGGAGAAGCTAAGAACACTCTCAATGAAGGAGTAGTAAAAGGTCCTGAGCATATCTTTGCTGACCCCAAAGCTACTGAGCTTCCTTAGTAGATATTGCCGCTGCTGACATCTACGTAGAATGTCCTTGGTGTTGGAGGTGAACTTTAGGGTGCTGTCAAAGATTGTATCCAGGTATTTATACTCCTCCCCCACCTCCACCATCTGCCCATGAATTGTGCTGACAGATCCTGTCGCCAGCTCCCTCTGCATGCTGGAGAAGGTCACCACCATGTCCTTAGTCTTCTTCACGTTTAGCTCCAAGGAGTCATTGTCACACCAGTGTACAAATTCACTGAGCACTGAGCTCTGGTGTTGTGAGGAGCCAGAGAGCAGAGACAGGAGAACTGTGTCATCTATGTACTTAGCCAGATGGCAGTCTGGGTGGGTGGACCTGCAGTCATCGGTGAACAGGATGAACAGAAGAGGTGACAGGATGCAGCCTTGGGGGGAGTCAGTGGAGGTGATGGAGGGGTTAGAGATTTTGTTGACCAGCACTCTCTGTGTCCTGATGCTCAGAAACTTGATGATCCACAGAGTGAGCTGTACGTCCAAGTTGAAGCGGGTGGAGAGTTTCCTCGCCAGGATGTGTGGTTGCAGAGTGTTGAATGCAGATGAGAAATCTGTAAACAGGAATCTGGCTGAGGTGTTGAGGAGTTCCAGATGCTTGTGAATCTTGTCTATGAGGAACATTTTCGCATGGTCAACCCCCCTGCCTGCCTGGTACGCGAACTGGAGAGGGTCAATGAGTGGGTCGGAAACCTTGATGATATGATTCTGAAATTACCCTCTCCATGGCCTTCATTGCAAGTGAGGTGAGAGCCATAGGTCTGAGATCATTCAGGGCCCTAACTGTGGACTTTTTCTGGATGGGGACCACAGTGGAGTGCTTCCACATCTGGGGGACTATACTGCTGTCCATTGATGCACCAGGAACTGATCCGTTACACTTATCCAGGGTCTTTCCCTGGTGAGTGGTACAGGTGACATACTGCTGATATCCTTTAAGGCACTTGTCAGGAGAGCAGTGGTTAAAGCCTCGGGGGTGCCGTGCAGCAAAAGGTCTCTGGTGTAGGTGACTTGCTGCCTATCGGGTAGATCCAGTTCACTGATGTTAGCCGAAATAAACTCCACAGAGAGCCATAACAGTAGGGAGACCAGGGCCCAGAAGAGACCGAGAGTATCCATGCTGAGATCGATGTAAATTCCGGGGCAATGTGGAGTAATCCGTCCTTAGTGAGAGCGAGCCAGCAGCAGCGTAGACAAACAAAGGTGAACCCAGTAAGACGTCCACGTTTAAGTTAAGTACAGAGAAAGTCTCCGAATACTAGAAGAAAAGTCAGAGACACGTAATTGGACTTATACAATAAAAATACGTCTGGGTGGGAGTGCACGAAAACAACGAAAATATATAAATATACAAAAGAACTGCACTGTGAGCTAGTCAGTCGACCGCACAAGCAGCGACCGGAAGTTCTTGAACTTTTTAGTTTTTAAGAATTTTTAGTTTTTAAAAATTTGAATTTGAAGTTTTTAAGTCAAGCATTACACTTTACACATAGTAGCTGTCTGCTTTGGAACTGGTATGATTGTAGTAGTTTTTCTGCCAGAGGGGACAATAGACTGGGACAGAGAAAGGTTGAATATGTTAGAGAGAGAATTCACGGGTACAGCCTACTCCCCCAAGCAGAAAGACATGTGGAAATCCAGATACAAAGGGAACTTTAGAATGGGCAATGTGTGTAACCCAAGGGTCTTTTTAAAGATGCTTTGACTGACTGTGCCAAACATGTTAATCCCAGAATCTTAGCTTAGCCACCATTCTGTGATTTCTTTGCTGTACAGTGCTTAGAGTTTACAGAGGAGGGCTGTGGGTGAGAAAAACATTGTTAATGGGTTATTAATGGCATTAATGGATCTTTTTCTTATTTCAGTAGTGCATACCTCCCAAAAAGATATTTCCGGAAGGATCTATGGAGGGAGCAACTGCAAAGCCACCGAAGCCCTATATTATGTAGGGGTGGTGAGTGATAGTGGTAGTTGTGGTGGCTCCCTCCTTAGTTCTACTTGGGTGCTGACCGCTGCTCATTGTCTTGGCCCGTAAGTTCTGTATTATCATCAGCTTTGGCTTTTATAAGCACCACCTATACCATTCAATCTACTGAATTCTTTTCTAGCACTTCATGTTAAAATTAATTTCTAAATATGACAGTAAATCTAAAAAAGCCAGATCTTAAATATTGTGCTGCCACTGATGAATATCTAATAAGTATCGCTATAAATACCTATTTTTACCGTTTACAGAAATCTGAAAGTGTTAATTGGATTGCGGGACACAACAACTACAGTGCAACAAATAATATCCATTTCAAATATTCATCTCCCACCTGGAAATCAGCAAATGTTAAATGATATTGCTCTGCTTGAGCTAAATCCTCCAGCCACCAGCGTGAACACTGTTCATCTACCAACCAGATGTAGCCCCACCCATAATCCCCCACAAAACGCAGACCTTCTTGCTGCTGGTCTGGGGTCAAGTGCTCCACTAATTCCATTGTTTTCAGCTTGGAAATATCCTACGACTTTACAGTGTGTGACTCTTAAAGTGCAGACCTGTGGTCCTGATGTTACCGCTCTTGATGACATCTTCTGTGCTGGGGACAGAACTCACAGAATCGGAAGCGTAAGTATCATTATTACACAGCATATTAACAGACTTAAACAGGGGGGAGGATATTCTTATAACTGAAACTGACTTACAACCCAGAACTGACAAACCCACTGAATGTATCCTCCGAAGAGAAAAGTCATTATGGTGATTTGCCACTTGGTGTTCTTTCCTGACCAATAATACTCAAACATTTTTGCTCAATGGATTCTTATGTAAGGGATTCCAGGTTAATATGTACGTGACTAAATCCCGTTAATAACCTTTCTTTCTCAGGGAGACTCTGGTGGTGCCCTGGTGCTCAATAACAAAGGAACTCCAGAGGTATATGGGCTGGTTCGTGGTGGAAGTAACAGCTTGTATCACAGGCTGCTAAATCATCCAAATGACTACACAAATGTGTGTACCCACCTGGCCTGGATCAGAGCTGTAACTCAAATACCTTAAATGTTTAAATGCAATAATAATGAAAGAAATAAACACAAACAGGCAAGGATATTAAGAGCATACTAAATCACAGTCTCTTCTTGTCATTTGTTTTCTTGTCTGTTCACATTATTTTTCTCCCTGGGGTTTACCGTTACATTGTGGTGATAAAACACTACGAGGCATAACACAACCTGTTCTCCCAATGCAGTAAATATGTTACGGAGAGGACAGTAATCACAAATCAGCATCTATTTGGCTACTCTCTTTTAGCGGCCGATTAAACAGCTGCCCACTGTGTCTCATATCTCTCCTCTTCTTGTTATTTTATGATATTTTAATAACGTTTCATTATTTAATTATTTAAATAACTGGCACACAATCTTCTAAATCCACCCACGCATTTTCTGTCCCCAGTTGTCCTGCTGAGGATTATGGGGGGAGTAGTGGAGTAGTGCAGGAGGCAAGGGGTTCACTGTAACAAATTACTGTAAAAGTGAAACAGTGAAATTATTACAGTAACATACTGTTTTTCAGTAAAACGGTACAATACTGAAGAAAGAATGCATTCTGGGTAATATTTATGGGCACCTTGCATTTTCCCATAAAATACTGCAATGTACTATAACCTACTGAATTTAATCAAATAAAATGAGGTTAGAATTTGCACTCACTTTTTAGGGGTAAATTTGATCATGTCTCATGATTAACATGTAAGTTTAATAAAGAATACCCAAAGCCAACTAAACCCACTTTGCTCAAGGCCCACAGACACATGATAATCCTACTGAGGCTGGGCATGAACCACCAACCTTCTAACTAAAGGTTGAGAGACTGCTGAGTCACACGCTGCCCTCAGCCATATTCTCCCCCCATAAAAACACCTGGTCTGAAATCATTAGCACAGTGTGTCAGTGTTATTTTAATGGTGCTCTGAAAAATAATCCTATGTAGAATTTACGTACCAAAAAATCCTTTTTTCGTACAAGCATTATCCAAGTCAGTTTAACTGCCGCACTGATGAGTAAAACTCAATTAACTAAAAGTCGCTACCCATTTTAAGACTCTGTTACAATTGTACTCCCCACAAGCACTAATGGCAACTGGTACACACCAATTCAATCAGGCATGCCAGAAGACTGTAAAATATATTTAGCAATAAAATGGAGGAGTTTAAGTATCTTGGGGTCTTGTTCATGAGCGAGGGAAGGACCGACAGGCGGATCTGTGCGGCATCAGCAGTGATGCTGCATCGGTCTGTCACGGTGAAGAAGGAGCTGAGCCAAAAGGCAAAACTTTCGATTTACTAGTCGATCTAGGTCCCTACCCCCAGCTATGGCCATGAGCTGTGGGTAGTGACCGAAAGAACAAGATCGCGAATACAAGCGGCCGAAATGAGTTTCCTCCGTAGGGTGGCTGGGCTCTCCCTTAGAGATAGGGTAAGAAGCTCGGTCATTCGGGGGGAGCTCAGAGTAGAGCCGCTGCTCCTCCGCATCGAGAGGAGCCAGATGAGGTGGCTCGGGCATCTGGTCAGGATGCCTCCTGGACGTCTCCCTGATGAGATGTTCCGGGCATGTCCCACTAGGAGGAGGTCCCGGGGAAGACCCAGGACATGCTGGAGAGATGTTACAGCAAATGTGAAATGGCAAAAGATGGATGGATGGATGGATGGACTAATATCTCTGACATTCCATTTTTAATTGTGGTGGGTTTCTAAATTTAAAGCATTGATTTCCAAAAATTAAGCCTAAAAAATAATTAAGCAAAATGATTTGGGCCCGGTTTCCCGATAACGCACACTGTTAGCGCGTTAAGAAGACTCTTAAGAGTGGTCCGGACCAACCTTACGAACGTGTGACTTACCTAAGATATACTTCGTGTACGAACGCTTCGGGAATCGTTCCATAAGGTTAAGAGAGAGGTTAAGGTACAACTTAAGAACTACTTAGCGATAAGAAGGTTTTGGGAAACCGGGCCTTGATTTGTTTTTCTACTCCAAATTGTAACTTAAAAGCAAAGAGGTCACCACACATCATATCTGCTATAGGAAAGTGCTCACCTATAGCCACTAGAGGAGCTCTCACCTTCTCTCAGCCCTGATAAATTATGTTGGGCAGTGTAACAAACTGTATATTCTGGGTCATGGGCACTGCCTTGCCAGAAATGCTTTGGCTGGATTTTAACGTAAACTTGCAATACATAATACAGGAGAAATAATTGAAAAGGTATTGGATTCATTAATTGGCTCCTGAAATTACAAATTGTAAATGAACTGAACTTACTAAGTATTATAATCTTAATTAAATTAATTCAGGGGCACTGTAGTTCATTCCACTTGAAAAGTTACAACTTATTAATCCACTTAAATCTTTCAGAGAGTTAAATAACTTAATGTTCAAGTTCAAGTAACTGGACAAAAAGGAGGTTTTCAACTTAAATCCTGTGAGGCAACGAATTTCCTCAACTGTTTTGAGTGGACTAATCTTAGCAGGGTTTATAGTGCAGATGAATTTTAGCTTAATTTATTTAAAATATTTCTTAAAATTGGGTATACTTTTCTAATTAATTAATTAATTAGAAAACAGCTGACATATACCCCAAAATAACTGAGTGAACAATGGGCCACATTCACCAACTATTCTTACGAACAAATTTATCCCCCCCTTACAAACTTTTTACGAAGATTCTGACATTCACAAATGTTTTCTTATCTGGAATGTCTTCTTAGCTAAAAGAACAGAATCTACGCACACTCAAGACTACTCTTACGCACATTTCAGTGATGATAGTTTGTTCAAAATAATCAGTTTTAGCAGTTTTGTCAATTGTACAGCTGATAAAATGTCTAGTATTTTAATGTAATGTATTGGTAGACTTAATAGTAATAAATCACAATTAATAATATTAACATTTATTAATTACATTAACATTAACAATTATTAATTAAATAATTTAAATAAATAATTAATTATGAAATAATGTATTATTTAATCAATCTTTAAATGTGAATTTATAAATTGTTGGTCGATATTTATAATTATTACCTATTATTATTATTTATAACTTGTTTTATTGTTCATAATATTTATTTATAGTTTAACTTATTTATAAATATCAGTGAATTAAAATTTATTTTCATTGTACAATCAGCAATCATGTGGATTAAATCCTGCCTTGTTCAGTGCTTGAACACATTATTTATAAGATCCATAGACCAGTTTCGGTGCATCAGGCTTGCTATCAAAATGGCATTTCTTTTGCTTCTTGAAGAACTTGCCAGTCATGCTCTGCGAAGGGAATGCATGCTTGAGAATCATTGAGATTTATTTTCAGAGACTGAGGCGAACCTAATCTCAAGGTTTAAGCTACTACGACCAGTCTTAATGGAGCTGTGTGACACTTTGGAGCCAGCGCTGAGAAGCCATACCAGGCGGTCGAATCCAGTGCCACCCCATGTGCAGGTACTTTCCACCTTAGGTTTTTTTAGCCACTGGGACATTTCAGCAGGAGTTAGCAGACCAGGTGGGTGTATGACAGCCATCCATCAGCTGTGCTCTCCCACGAGTTGTCGATGGAATAAATTAGCTGGCCACACAATACATCGCCTTCCCTTATAGAGCACAATAACAGCTACCGGTCAAGAGAGGGTTCTATGCTATTGCAGGTCTACCCTGAGTCACCGGAGCAATAGACTGCACTCACATGCGTATCAAGGCACCCTTACTAGACCCTACCTCAGCCGCAAACAGTACCATTCAATCAACGTGCAACTCATCTGCGACTCCCACTACCATCTCCTGAATGTGGGCTCCTGCTCCCCAGGAGGTGCACATCACTCCTATATATTGCAAAACTGTTCGGTGGATATTCATCTAGAACAAAGAGCTGCTGGAGATGCGTGGCTCATTGGTACGCATATTTCAACCGTTTTCAAAATCCAGCTACAGTGGTTTTCTTTTTGTTTTCATATGAATGTATCGTTAATTAGGAGATCGAGGGTATGCCCTTGCGCCCTGGTTAATGATGCCCCTGGTGAACCCCCAGGCTCCGCAAGAGACGTCGTACAACCAAAGGCACTTGTTCCACCATCAAGCGAACGTTCGGAATTCTGAAAGGACGCTGGATGTGTTTGGATACAGCAGGTGGCAAGCTTCTTCACAAACCGGAGGAGGAGTCTATACAGACACCAGTGGTGTGCTATTTTCTGATTTGGAAACTGGAGAGCATGTTGCAAATTGTTGCAAATTGTCTAATTCTGCCACATGTTTTCTGATCATCTAATCTTGTTGTTCTAGGTTAATAATTGATCTGGTCAGAAGAACAGGTACTGTACAACAATATTAGGATGGCATAACAAGAAATTTAAAAAGTATTTTATTTAATATACTATGGCAGCACTGTATTGGAGAAATTCCAAATATAGTGATGTGATTTTGTTGTAATAAATATTGGGGTATTTATAAAGCAAAAATTAGTTAACATAAACTTCTCACAAACCTGTCTAGGAGTGATTTAAACAGCAAAGATGAAAATGAATGACTGTCTCGGAAAACGGATGCAGCGCTCATGCAAAAGCAGCCGAGGTTAACTTTAAACTGCTTTTAAAAACATATATTAGGTAATCTATAAAAGGAATAATCATTAAGAATGCAAAGTTACCTAAGCTTTTTCCCTATGCCATAGGGAAAAGTTGAAGTTTTTATTCTCTCCGCGTCCAGAGGCACACGGTCCCCGCGGCTCTTTGCCACGCTTCTCGGCCCGACTTTCCTTGCACACGACCCAACAGTCTCATGCCCTTTTATGGGACATTGCGGGGCGTTTCCCTATGCACGCGCTTAAAATTACGACGATGTGGGATTCATCATTCTCAAGACAACAATTCTGCTGTTTAAGAACGCGTCATGAATCCGACGTAGATTTTTCTTGGCAAGTTTCGTAAGAACAAACTTAAGAAAAAACGTAAGATTATGTTGGTGAATGAGTGTGGTGTTTCAGTGTGGTGTTATAACAGTAACAGTTATACTGTAAAGTAAATTACAGTGTCACGCCCTGCCCGTCTGATCCTTCTGTGTGCCACGCCCCCCTAGTTACCCTCGTGGGAATCCTCTTGTTAGCAGCTGTTTCCTGTTTGATGTTAGTGCTTAGGTGTATTTTAATCAGTCTGAGTCCAGTCTCCCCTGTCGGTCATTGTCGCTGTAGATGCCTTGCTGTGCTCGCAGTCGTGTATGCTCCTGTTTGTACCCCGTGTTGTTTATTAAACGCCCCTTGGAAGGGCTTCACTCCTGCAGCTGCTACTATGGGTCGTTCCTCCCGCCGCAGACATGACATACAGTATATGAACTGTAAAATTAACAGTAGCATACTGGAAACCCTGGTGGCAGTATTTTACCGTGTATTTATATGACAATTTTTTACACTTTTCCTTTAAAGGGGCCAGCATGTTGCCCTGAGACCTTCTCTGGAAACTTCTAAAGTGCCGCTGGTGGTTTTGAAGCCTCTCTGTCACCTGCTCTGTACTTGACAATATAAACGATATTTCATAAGAAATCATGTAAGCCTTATCATGATAAATAAAAAAAACCCAGAAGTATTCAATTTTTTTGGTCTACTTGTTCAATGTAAATTAATCTGGAGACAATTAGACATAATGGGGAAAATATGGCATGACCAGCGACACCTGCTGGCCAAACAGGAACATGACAGGGATGAGAGCTACACATCCTGACAGTTATATAACAATTAACAGCACTGAAGATAACTGGATGGTATGGACCGGTACCTATAAAGTAAATTTCACACAAAGTTTATTTATGTTTGCTAATGACATTAATGTATTATTAGATCAACAGTGGTGCGAAGAAACACAGGAATCTGTGATGAAAACCTTAAACTAATTAAGTAGAGTGTATATTGGTTCAATTCACATAAGTTTTACACATTAAGAACAGTTCTGCACTTATTTGCTGCAGTAGAATTTGGTTCAATTAAAGGGTTAACTGTGAAAAACAACTTGGAACAAAACCAGTTTATATTTATTATTTAAGAAGCTGATAAAAACACACAAATGCCGTGGAATTATAAGATTTTCAATCCAGATGCAATTATAAATTGATACATGCAAATTATGCTACAATACAGCCACAGTTAGGGCACATGTCAGTAAGTGTGACACAGCTGCTGTCACTATGATAGGCACGAGAGGCACTTTGCATACAGAGCATCATTTGCATCAGTGTTACACACTTCAGTGCCCTGGCAGTGCTTATTAATCCTGTGTTTTTAGTTCCTCATGACTGACAGTCGGGTCTCATCGTCGTGGAGCTAAAGGCAAACATGAGCTTCATCATCA
>JAODKM010000522.1:0-11016 GCA_026780845.1 Petrocephalus sullivani
AATGGTAGTTCGCAAATCCTGTCCTAGCTCAAAGTGTCCGGGATGACATGGATTATCTGGTCACCCTACCTAAAATAAGTTCAACTGCATCGAACATGCAATACTGTATTCCAATACAAGGATTGCAGATCGGGCAGCCACAGGCAGACAGTCAGACTACAGTACACAGATAAAATTGCGACGTACACTGAAAACCAGTGTGTGCATGTGTTCTCAGATCGGGCACGGATCGCAGTTTGGGCAGCCACAAGGGCAAAACATGTCTCCCTTCTTCAGGTACTACCCCTCTAAGAAATGCCGACTGACAGGCTCCTTGTCTAATCAGTAACAAGCACGTGACGATCAGTAGATACATACCCTTTCCGTTTTTCTGTAGTGTTTTCGCTTTTGCTGGCGTGTTTTCGCATTTGTTCATGTGTTTTCGCTTTTGCTGGCGTTTTCCCGTTTGTTCGCGTGCTTTTACTTTTGCTGGCATGTTTTCATATTTGCTTGTGTGTTTCAGTATTTGCTGGCGTGTTTTCATATTTGCCGGTGTGTTTTAGTATTTGCTGGCGTGTTTTTATATTTGCTGGTGTGTTTTGGCATTTGCTTGTGTGTTTTGGCATTTGCTGGTGTGTTTTTGTATTTGCTGGTGTGTTTTGCCCTTCAGGGCTTCCGTAAAACTGAGTACACCCCAATGATTCAATAGTTTGAAGAACCACCAGCAATAACTTGAAGTAATTGTTTTCTTTATGACTTTATCAGTCTCCTACATCTAGTCTCCTACATGTAGAGGCCTTTTGGCCCACTCTTCTTTACAGCATTGCTTCAGTTCATTGAGGTTTGCAGACATTTCATTTATTGACTACAAGGTGCCCAGTTCCTGTGGCTGCAAAACAAGCTGAAATCATCACCCCTCCACCACTGTGTTTGATAGTTGGTATGAGGTGTTTGTGCTAATATTCTGTGTTTGGTTTTTTGCCAAATGTGGCACTGTGCATGATGGCCAAACATTTCCACTTTGGTCTTGTCTGTTAAAAGAGCATTGTTCCAGAAGTCTTGTGGTTTGTTCATATGCAACTATGCAAACCTAAGCCATGCTGCCATGTTCTCTTTAGAGAGAAGAGGCTTTCTCCTGGCAACCCTTCCAGACAAGCCATGCTTGTTCAGTCTTTTTCTAATTGCACTGTCATAAAATTTAACAATCAACATGCTAAGTGAGGCTAGTAAAATCTAAGATGCAGCTGTTGGGTTTTTTGCTATTTCTCTGAGCATTGCACGGTCTGACCTTCGGGTGAATTTGCTGGGCCGTCCGCTCCTGGGAAGATTGGCAGCAATCTTGAATGATTTCCATGTATGAATAATCTTTCTCACTGTAGAATGATTGATTGCAAATTCAAATTCAAATTTTATTTGTCACATTCACATACATACACGGTACGACATGAAGTGAAATGTACAGTATTGCACGACTGCCCAACAGATTAGCAACAAAAGAAAAACACAATAAGAAACCACTTAGGTGAACAGCAAAATAGAAATAGAATTAAAAAGATAAGTACAGTAATAATATAAAAATGTACTATAATAAATACACTAGCAAATTCTTTGGAAATGGCTTTTTAAACCTTCCTAGATTGATGGGTAGCAACAATTGCTTCTCCAAGTTTATTGCTGATGTCTCTTTTCCTTGGCATTGTGTTAACACACCTGAATGCTCCAGACTAGTAAACTTGCAAAACCTTTGCTTTTATATAGGTGGTGACTCCTGCTGATGATCATTTCATCAAGTGCATTTCATTAGCAGCACCTGCTACTTACCCTCTTTATTGCTATGGAAGCACACACCACTTCTGCATTTTGATTTAGTTGTTGTGAAATAGATATTGACTTGGTATAACATGTCATGTGTTTTTGTTCATTTGAGGTTGCATTTACCTAATTTTAAGACCAGATGATTTTTAATATGTCTTGATATGAAAAAGCTTAGGATTGAAGGTGTACTTTCTTTTTCACATGACTGCATATAATGAAATAAGTTTGCATGCAATATGGTGGATCCACAGTGCAAAGGTAGAGATCAGCATTTTTTTTTGTTTTTATAGTCTTTTTAGTAAAGTGGCTACTGATGGATATGGGTGGGTGGGGGTTACAGTACAGACTTTTAGGGGGTGGGGGAGAGAAGAGGGAGAGAAGGGAAGGTACTCAGCATCCTGACAGTCTGGTGGATGAAACTATTCCTCAGTTTGGTGGAGCAGGCACGGAGGCTCTGGTACCTTCTCCCAGATGACAGGAGGTTAAAGAGGCTGTAGGAGTTGTGGGTGGGGTCTCCCACAATGCTGACTGCTTTTCTGCCTAGTCGGGTGTTGTAGATACCCAGGAGGGAGGGCAGTAGGGCACTAATGATCATTATTCATTATGCGCTGCAGGGTTTTCCGATCTATTGGCCGATTTATTGGTGGAGCAGTTTCCAAACCACAGAGTGATGCAAAATTTGGTACTGCTGACCTCTCCACAATAGTGCCCTTGATGGTCAGCGGGGTGTTGGCTGTGTGATTTCCTAAAGTCAGTGATAATCCTTGTTTTGTCCACATTTAAGAACAGATTGTTGTTGCTGCGCCCTGTGGCCAGTTGGTTCACCTCATTCCTGTAGTGAGTCTCATCATTGTTGTGAATGAGATCTACCACAGTTATGTCATCCACAAACTTAAGGAATGCTGGTAATGAAGGGTTGACTGTAGTATGAGCTCCTATGAAGGTAAAAAATGACTGAGTAAAAAAAGAACGTGTAAAACATGATTCAAATATTAACTGTGATTCAATATGATGTTGATCGATTATCTAATATGTCAATGTGAAATCAGTATGTGGAATTTGTACACCTCTAATACATATCTATGTTTGCTTTCTCCTGCCAGGATATTTCCTTTTGAATGTAGTTGCTCCTTTATTAATATTTGCATCTTTTCTCGCTGAAATATTCCTGCATTCACGCAGACATTTCTGTAAGTATTTTGTGGTCAACTGTCATCAGCCCCATTTTCATAGACCTATAGAGAAAGTGATTAATTGTCATTATTGGCACACGACGGCACACAACAACGAAATGTGTCCTCTGCATTTAACCCATGTGTAACATCATGACATGTTAATTCAGTACCTGGGGACTGCTTGGGGCCAGTACCTTCCATAGGGTACCTAAGTGGTACCTTGCTGGTCAGGAAATCTTTCGATCACCCACTGCCTGATGTGATGTGATGTCCCTATTTTCAACAGACTGCACATCATTCATCATCTGTTTCAGTACAAGCTTCTGCTCTAAGGAGGGAGTGTTTAGCTCAGCAGGCTAAGCATCTCTGCTTGTGACTGGAAGGTTGGTAGTTCAAGCTCAGCCTTGGCAGAATATTCACATGTTCATGGGCCCTTGAGCAAAGCCTTTAACCCCAGCTCTGAGGTGCCAAAAGGTGGCTGACCCTGCACCCCAAGCTGCTCTCACATGTATTTTGTGTCTCACAAAGCACAATATGGGATAGGCAAAAAAGAGTAAAATAACTAAATCTTTACTATCAGAATTCAAGCTGCATTAAACACATATATATGTGTATGTATACGTGTATATATACTGTATATACTGTATATACGATATATATCTTTGTGTGTGTGTGTGTGTGTGTGTGTGTGGTCATGTTTATTTTACGTTGTGGAGACCCAATGTCCCCACAGTGTGATAAAAAACAGTCATTTTTTACCTTGTGGGGACATTTTTTTGGTCCCCATAAGGAAAATTTAAATTTTATAAATATCTGTGCCTGCAATCAAAAAACTAAAAATGCAGAAAGTCTCATATTTTATTGTGTTACTTATCGTTAAGGTAAGGGCTGGGTAGGGGTTAAGGGTGTCATAGTTGGGATCAGGGTTATGCCCATAGGAATGAATGGTGTGTCCCCATAAAGATAGGAATACATGGTGTGTGTGTGTGTGTGTGTGTGTGTGTGTGTGTACTCATACACCGATCAGCCATAACGTTTAAACCACCTGTCAAACATTGTGTGGGTCCCCGCCAAAACTGCTTTGAACCATTGAGCCATCTGGGTATTTGGCAGCAAGACATTAAAAGTCCTGTAAGTTACAAGGTGGGGTCTCTATGGATCTGACTTGTTTGTCCGGCATATTCCACATGTATTTGGAGGCCAAGTCAATACCTTGAACTCTTTTCCATGTTCCTCAAACCATTTCTGAACAATTTTTGCAGTGTGCATTATCATGCTGAAAGAGGCCACTGTCATCACTGAATACCATTGCCATGAAGTGGTGTACATGGTTGGCAACAATCTTTAGGTAGGTGGTAGGTGTCATAGTAACATTCACATGAATACTGTACCAGGTCCTAAGGTTTCCCAGCAGAATATTACCCAGAGCATCACACTGCCGACTGGCCTTCTTCTCATAGTGCATCCTGGTGCCATCTCTTACCAAGGTACATGCACCCAGCTGTTCTCAGAGAAAACGTGACTCATCAGACCAGGCCTCCTTCTTCCATTTCTCCATGTTCCAGCTCACGCTCATTGTCATTCCGGCCATTCTTTGGCTATGCAGCCCCATACGTGGCAAGCTGTGATGCACTGTGCATTCTGACACTTTTCTATCATGGCCAGCATTAACCTTTTGAGTAATTAGCTCTCCTGTGGGGTCAGACCAGATGGGCTAGCCTTCACTCCCTTTGTACATCAGTGAGCCATGGGCGCCTGTGACCCCATTGTCGGTTCACCGGTGGGCCTTCCTTGGACCTCTTTTGCGAGGTACTGACCACTGCATACCAGGAATACCCCACAAAACCTGCCATTTTGGAGATGCTCTGATTTTCTCAATTGGCCCTTGACAAAGTCGCCCAGATCCTTACGCTCGCCAATTTTTCCTGCTTTCACCACATTGACTTCAAGAACTTTCTGTCGACTTGCCTAATACATAATGGCACCATTTACATGTGCCATTGTAAAGACATAATCAATGTTATTTACTTCACCTGTCAATGGTTTCAATGTTATGGCTGATCAGTGTGTGTATGTTTTCCACTCCCCACAAGAATAAACAGAATTTTATAAAAATCTGTGATCAAAATCTGTGATCAATCAAAACTTAAATTGCCAAAATTCTTGTATTTTGTTTGTCACTTGGTTGAAGTTGGGGATGGGTAGGGGTTAAAGTTGTCATGTTTAGGATTGGGGTTATGTCCATAGAAATGGATGGAGAGCCTCCCCCCCCAACATGCACAAGGGTCGATGTACCTGTGAAAGCAGCATGAATTTGAATGTTTGATCTAATCAGCATGCAGGATGAGACCAATTTTATAACAGCAGTGTAGAATATCATGTGTACAATTATATTAGATTGATTTAATTGTGAGTTGTAACATGAAAGATTAATTAAAATAGTAGATTAATAAAGGTCTGTTTAATTTTGTTTACCTAATAATTTGTTCTTGTTATTAATACTTTTTAGATTTGGGTCAGAGAATCCTCGTGGCAACTGTATTCCTAGTTAACCTGCTTTTAAGTTTGCAGTATGCAAGTTTGACTCTGCATGGTGACAAAGGTAAAAAAAATTACTATTTATTTCAGTGTTTGTAAGAGAAGTTTCACTGTCAGCCATTATTTTTTTCAGTAATTTTAAAAGTGTTTTTAAATTCAATGTATTTCTTGTCATGCCATAAACAGTACAGTTTTGTACCTATTCTACAGGGTGTGTGAGTGTCTGTGTGTGTCCTGTGATACATGGTGTGTGAGTTCTTCCACAGACTGGCTCCTAGCCTCCTTAGCCAATTTGTCTTAAAGATTAGCCTGCATTTCCCAAAGTAATTAGAAAACTCTTTGATTGTATTTTCAACATTTTATGCTCAATTACATTCTCAATGTGTACTTGCTCAAATGAGTCCATATTTATGGTATTCGTGGATCCTAGAGGTCAATATGGTGTCCAAAATTTATGATGCTAAATTGCTCTTAGCACAGAGAATATCTAGCAAAGACCATTTTATACTTACTCTACAGACTCATAACCCCATGCTTTGGGAAACCATTTCATTGACTTTCGCAACATTTCCATTTTTACAAAACAAATGAAATGCAGTTCACTATTAATTACCTTGACTGATTCTGTTCCCTTTGTTTGAGGAACAGGAGGTAGTTCACTTTATGAATAACCTTCTCTTCTTGTAATCATCTTTTTTTCACAGAACGATTTGTGAAGCTGGCCCAGTATGCAGTCATCTACTGTTTAACCATCACAACATTCTTTGATGACTGGCTTCGAGTTGCTTTACTTGGTAGAGAGAAGATTATTTTTAACTGTTTTAAACTTTTTCATTGAATATTTGTCTATGTTGTATAATGTAATGTTATTATACATTTGAATTTCTTTACTGCCTTTTTGTTGAATCATTCAAATATATGAGACTTTTGGGAGGAGAACATGGTGAAAAATTATGAAAAACACCATGTTATGAATAAAGAAGCCATTCTGTGTATCTTTCAGATAAACCCCGTGCCTTTCTCTTTGGGTTTGGGACTGTTGCTCTGCCCCTGGTGAATTCTATTGCCCTGGCTGCAGTGCTAATAATCAAAGCAGGTAAACATACTATCATTTTTAGATTTTGTCCTTAGGGTTGGATTCCTGTGATTTTATTATGCTTATTTCATTTACTACTCATTAAATGTCTCTGTGATTTTTGTGATCTTATCATTTCAGACAAAGGAAAGCAGTTATTGGACCTACGACTTGTTGTCTTTTTGTCAGAGTCCGTCTTCCTCTTTAGCTGGTTTCTTATCAAGATCACAGAATACTGTAAGTATAACAAAGATGTGTTACATGTACAGACTTGTTTAGGGAGTAATGGCAAGAAAGTGTATGGGAGGTTACATGCTAATACTACTCCACTTTATATAAGGGACTATATATATCCATAGATTTTGGTATCTGCAGGGATCCTGGAACCAATCCCCATGGATACCAAGGGATGACTAGCGACATTTTTCTGATGTAGAATTTAATCTCTTATTATTATTTCTAACCATTTATTACACACATTATTGATTTATTTGACGTGAAGTACCATTGTAAATCCTCTTTTATATTACAGTTTTACTGATGTACAAACCCAATTCCAAAAAACTTGGGATGTTGTGCAAATTTTAAATAAAAACAGAATGCAATGATATGGAAATCTCATAAACCCATATTTTATTCAAAACAGGACATAGAAACCAAATGTATAAACTGAGAAAATGTATAATTTTAAGGAAAAAATTTGGAATGTCATGGCAGAAACTTGTGTTAAAAGAGTTGAGACAAGGCCATGTTTACCACTCTGTGGCATCCCCTCTTCGTTTAACAACAGTATGCAAATGTCTGGGGACTGAGCAGATCACTTACTCGAGTTTTGGGAGAGGAATTGCCCCATACTTGTCTGACACAGGATTCTAGTTTTTTGAGACTTGTTGCTGTCATGGAATTCAAAATTAACCAATATTTTTCATGAAACAGCAATATGTTTTACTTTAAACATTTGATATGTTTTCTACAGTATGTTCTCTTGTGAATAAAATGGAAGGTTTATGAGATTTCCATATCTTTGCAAATTGTTTTTCTTTACAATTTTCACAATGTCCCAACTGTTTTGGAATTGGGGTTGTAATAGAGAGCAGTTTACATTACATTGGGGGGTACATGTTGATTTATTCTGTACATGATGCAGAACGCTGGAACTATGTAAACATATCAGTAATCCTTACTGATTATCATTACTTATAGCCTGGCAGTTACATTAAACTACATGTTGATGTCAGTTGTATTACTGTGTATCTTTTCTATTACAGGGATGGACAAAAAAGAACAGTAAGTAAACATTTTCTTAAGGAGAATTCATTTAAGCAGTTACCAGCAGTCCTCTATCACTAAGGCTGAGGACCAGGCACCACCAGATCCTTCAGCTCTGCTCTTGTTTCCTGACACTCCACCACTGGTAGACTTTTAGGGTGATGCTGGAAGTCCAGGTGTAGTGCAGACGATACCTACATGTGTTCAGTTTGTGCTCAGCCTTTTTCCCTGTGGTGAGATGGATGATAGTGGGAAATTGATGATCCAGCATGACCAGCATCTGGTCTGTTAGAGAGCCTGTCAACACTGGCCAGTCTCTCAATGTAGACCCTTTGTGGTGCCTTTCGACTGCCACCAAGAACCAAGCCATACTGCGAAGAGACAGTTTTCCATTGTAAAGTGGAGAGCCACATCTGTGTTGACATGGCTCTGCTTACTAGCAGGGCTGAAAGCGTGTCTAAACCCAAGCTGGTTGCGTCAACACCATCTGATTTGTCAAAATGCATGGAGACAAGAAAGAACCAGTGATCTGTAGCGATATGTGTGGATTATGTGAATGAAAAAGGGCATGTTATATATTATTCATTATTAGTGGTATTGTACATTGTTATGTATCTATTTATTCCTGATAATTTGGAACTTGAAAGACCCCAACCTTAAAAAGGTTATGTAGAACAGCTGAATGCAACAGAGTTATAATACAAATTTATGCAAGTGAATGCTAATTCTTCTAGTGTTTGATGCTAACATAACATGGTGATTCTCACAGACATGCTAACGGAATTTAACACATATTAAACCATGATGAACACCATGTGAACAGGAAATAAACATCTCTTTGGTTTTACACCACTATTACTATCCAAACCTGGCAACGCCTTTACCAATCTGACCCTTCTGCCGCAAGCTGGGTCCCCACTGTAACTAGTGTCTCTTAGCGGTACTGCTCAGGTATGGCCAGGTTCCTGTTTCCCAGTGGAAAAATACCATTAGCCTTATTTTCTCCCACTCACCCCTAGCAGCAGCAGTGCAACAGTGGCTGGCTGGATATCAGGGTATGTCTGCCCAGTGTCATCGCTGAGAAGCATTGCCTTACCGAGATACCCTACCAGTCTACCAGCCATAAAAAGATCCAAAGGGACCTTGTGTTAACATAAGAGGGACCAGTCAGGGAAAGTCTGCATGCTGCCTGTAGGTACTTTACTGCAGCAATAGGCAACTCAAGACACCTTTTCACAGTCTGCCATACAGCCTATCAGTGTAGCTCATAGAGCTTCTTTACAGTAGATACAGATCCAAAACTATCAGTAGAGCATGACAGAGTGTAATATGGTGTCCATGGCCTACACTGAATTATGGTCTCCTAATTTGTTAACTTCTGTGGTATTTTTAGCAGACATACAGGATGCCGTCGAGCTTAATGATAACACAGGAAAACAAAGATTTTGCTATTGGAAGTAAAACATGATTTACATGAAATCGACTGTGCCGAGTTCAGATCTGTACTCAGAATTTTCCTAGTACGTCCAGATTTTAAATTGTAGGCATAGTATTGTTTTGCGATTCTGTTACTTGCATTGTAACATAACAGCTGTATTTGTCACGTGTGTTTCCACTATTGCATCGTTTGAAATACGTTTCCTGCTTGCATTCATGCTTTTGCATCATCTGTGCACATTCCCACAGAACACACGATGTAGGGCGAGTATGACTGAAAGCCTGAAGGTTAAGACAGAACCATATGTGCTTGTTTGCATGAAAGTGTGCCTAAATGATCATTAATACTGTCATTTTCCACCCAGGCTTGATCTCACTTATATGCGTGTCTGTGTGTCTCACTGAGAGTAAGATAGCATAGATGAAAACACATGAAGTCGACTGTGCAGATCGGCACTCAGAATTTTTCTAGCATGTCCAGATGTTAAGTTATAGGCATAGTATTGTTTTGCGATTCTCTGTTACTTTGATACACGTATTGTTGCATGGTGTCATGCCCTGCCCGTCAGATCCTCCTGTGTGCCACGCCCCCTCGTTTCCCTCGTGCAGATCCTCCTGTTCCCAGCTGTTTGGTGTTTTGCAATCAGCGTTTCTTGTATTTAGTCCGCCCTAGTCCTGTCCTCCCCGTCGGGTTTTGTCTATGTCTACGTCGCTGTCTATGCCTCGTATGCTAGCAGTCACGCTCGCTCCCATTTTGTCCTCTGTATTTACCCTGTCTACCCTAAATAAACGCCCCTTTGAAGGGCTCAACCCTGCAGCCTGCATCTCGCTCCCGGCATGACAGAAAACCCGACCGGATAAAACGACCCAGTGGCTGCACCCAGGATCCGGCGGAGCCTCCCTACCTGCGGGATGCCTGGTTGTGGCAGCGGAGAGCGGAGTTGGCGGGGGACGACCTGCCTCCGCTCCTCTCCGACCCGGCGACCCGGCGGCGGCAAGCCGGCACCTCCCGGCCACCTGGATGACGAGGACCCGGAAGAGGGTCCAGTCGGGGAGGAGGAATTCTTCCTCTGGCGAGGGGACCTACTCCTCACAGAGGAGGAGTACTTATGGGCCGAGGCGACGGAGCGGCCGCACCAGGGGTACTTGGTCCCTAGGCGGAGGGAGAGTCCCCAGGACTGCGCCGCCGCGCCCCCGTTCCGGTCGGGTGAAGACGCTGCCGCGCCCCCCGATCTGGTCGGGTGAAGACGCGTTCGAAAGATGGCACCGCCACGCCTCCTGTCTCTGTGCTGCTGGCGCTTCCGCCTGTCTCCGTGCTGCCGGCGCTTCCGCCTGTCTCCGTGCTGCCGGCTCACGAGTCGTCGCCCATTCCCGGGGACGACGCCACTGCCGCGCCCCCGACGGATCTGGGGGTGGATGCGACGTGGATGGTTCCTGGTCCCGCTCCGGCGCCTCCTCCTGTTCCTGGTCCCGCTCCAGCGCCTCCTCCTGCTTTTGTCTTGGTCTCGGCGCCGCCGCCTGTTCCTGTCCCAGTCCCGGCGCTGCCTCCTGTTCCTGTCCCGGTCCCGGGACCGCCACCTGTTCCTGTCCCAGCGCCGCCGCTTGTTCCTGTCCCGGTCCCGGCGCCGCCCGAACCTCCTGACTCTGCTCTCTCCTCCGAGGAGGAGGAGGATCTGGACTGGGACCCCTCTGGGCTGGCCCTGTTGGGCCCCGGGGTCTCTGTGGGGA
>JAODKM010000523.1:0-10999 GCA_026780845.1 Petrocephalus sullivani
AGCGGTACCATGCTTCCAAAACGAGCACCAAAAGAGGAAAGGCTACCAGTAATAGGGTGGGGGGTGGCTTACCACCAACCACCCCCCCCCCCCCCCCCAGCACTGAGACACACATCTGAAGTCCCTCAAAGTCCAAATAGCTGCAAAAACACCTTTAATGTCATCTTTTGATACAGTGATTAAAGCATGCGTTGCACTAGATGTTGTATGACTCAGGAACTGGTTCCATACAGGTGAACCGGAACTAACGTGGAATCGGCAGGGGCTAGATGTTGCCTTGGTTCAGGGAAGCACATGGGTGCTTGAGACTGAGCCATGACTAAATTCTGCAATAAATCTTAAGAGGCTTTCACACTGAAACAGGGCAACGGAGTAAAAGTGTAAGTAGAACCATGCGTGGCGTGTCCAGAATGGGCCTTGGGCTCTTTGCGAATTGGCTGTTTGTGGCCAAGTAGAAAACGCAAACCTAAGGTCTGAAACTGCTGAGGAAGGAGACCGGAGCTGGGAAAGCACCAGTAACCACAAGGCTAAGCTTTCATTATGTAACAGCATAACACTGAAACACTGAAATAGCAAAGACATGAAGATAAATCATTTGCGACGGCTTCCGTGGGAAGAACATGCATGTCTCCAGTGAGCTATTATTATATTGCTAATATTGCTATTATATTGCAGAACGCACTACCAGTGTCCTTGAGCGTTTTTCATACACAGCCATTGATTAAATAAGCAAATGTCTCCATACCCTCTTTTTCTCTGAATGAATGGGATGTATTCCTGGCGAGGCTATATTCTCCTTTAATGGGCTGCCGTGTGATTACGGCCAGCTCTGTGAGGTGAGAGGAAGCTGTGGGCTACGCCTAGTGCTGTGAGCCTGGCCCGGTGCCTCTCACTGTGGCCCCTTTGCTAATCTTTTTCCACTGCCAGTGTTCCCATTCCTAAAAAGAGCCATTCCGGCTGCAGGTAAATGCCACATTGCAACATATCCCCAGGCGCCCCCTTAAAACATGGTGCGAGGCTTTGCGAGTGTCAGCTGGAGGTCGCCCAGCGGGAGCACAGCACATCATGACGCATTGGCTCACGGCGACACCTCCCCCCCCCCCCATCAGCTGTGCCGCTAGTCTCTGACTGCATTTCCAGATGGTTCCCACATCAGGAAGAACCTTCCCAAAGCGACTCTAACAGAGTGAGTCAGCAGGTCTGTTTCTCTAGGCCTCGGTAGTCCAGCTTCGGAGACGGTGAGTCAGCGCTGAGTCTCGACCCTGAGAACTGGGATCCACGCTGGAAAAGTATGCCACTATAACCCGGCAAGGGGAAGGTCCTGCATGGTTAACATAGCGCACTGCTTCCGAGACGTCTTCAAAGCAGCTATGTGAATCTTATCGCTAATTCCAGAGGACATGCTGGGATCTGCATTTGCCGAGGTTGTTTGGCAGAAATGAAATGTTATCCTCAGCCTATTAACCTTTTTTTTTAAAAAAAAAATATGAATCTGTTTTGCTTGGGGTGTCCTGTCAAACTTTATGTTTGAAGTATGAATTGAAGTTATTGTTCTTTGATACCAAAAAGCTCGGCTGTGTTTTGATGCCATCCTGGGTGGTTCCCTGCCTTGCACCTCATTATCATCACCAACATCGTCTTCTCAATCAGCACTTAACATGTGTCTGGAGGAGGTGAAGGTGTGGATGGAACACAACTTCCTTCAGCTAAATAGCTCTAAGCCTGAAGCAATCTTAGTTGGAACTCCTCATCAGATTCAGTCATCCTCTATAACCAACGTAGTCTTCTCTGGTCATAATATTCCTTTCTCCACATCAGTTACCTTGGGATTAGATTGGATCCCCATCTCAGTTTTGATGACCATGTCAAACACCTTTGCAAAGTCTGTTTTCTACACCTCAGAAACATAGTCTGCAGATAGTTTTAAAAGAGGGCTTAAAACTGTTCTTTTTAGCAGAATCTATGATTCTTAATTCTCTTGTTTTTTAAATGATGTTCTATGTTAATTTATTAGAGATTTCTCTGCAAATGTGAAGTGCATTATAAATAAAATGTATTATTATTATTACCTATAGCTTCTAGGATAGGCTCTGGACCTCCGCGAGTTGGTTACAGGAAATGCATGGATATATGGATGAAAGACTGATGATGGAGAATAAATGCAGCCCGCCTTAGTAGTATCATCTACCCATGGATTGGTCATTGCTTAAAAATGTCTACTTCATCGGAAAAAAATAGAAATATTGATTTTTCAGCATTTTCTCACTGCTTTAACCGGGGCTGCCTTTCAGCTGTTTTGAAGTAAGGTTTTTAGGAGTAAATACTTTAATGACACAGGCCTTATAGGCACCTAGTGGGTACTTACCAAAGGCTGCTTTCAGGAGGAGATCTGTGCGGGTATAACAGCAGAACAGGAGCAGAAATGGCATGTTTGCATGGCACCGAAACCACCTGAATATTGTTATTATTTTTAACAGGTCAGAAGAAACAAGCGGCTCTCCGTTAGTGACTGCAGATGACAAAACAGTGTCATGCAATGTTAATATGGAGTCCGAGTCTAAGGTATGATCATCAGCGCGATGATAAGCTGGGTGCACACCAAGCAGACAGCAGGAGACTAGCACCAAAGAAGGCAGCCGAACGGTTGGCTCCTGTCCCCTCCCGTCGATTGTGAAAATTTGTGCAGGAGGAGCTTTTGGTGGCCGCAATTCGGCTCTGTGTGGCTTTGAATAAGGCAGCTGTTTTGTACAGCTGCTGAGTTTTACCTTGATGTTGGCTAAACCTTTCGTAGCTGTGGGCGAGTTAGTGTTTGGTGAGCCGAAGGTGGCAGGAAATGCCAGTGCAGGTCCCAGCAGTGGCACTGACCACGTGGGCGGAGAAGGTGGAATTTATTATTCCGGCCAGTTCATGTCAACACGAAGCTTTACACTGTTATTATTATTATACTATTGATTTCCTATAACCTTTTAGGCCAATTAAACATTCAATTTGTTTAAATGAAGCTTGCCTTGATATTAACGAAGTGGTAAAAACAACATAAAAGACTTAAAAATGCCATATATACATTTATTCCTTTATTCCTTACATTTGTTGTATAGTATCTTATCTAATTATTGATAATAACTAATTTCCTGTTGCAAAAAACAGGTGATTGATTTAACTGTGTTTCCAAAAAATGTAAAATAAAATTTTAAATAATCATAATTTAGTGTAGCTCCAATATCCAGCATGGTTTTTAATACATAACAGAGCAATCCTTTTCCCAGAAATCTCTGTGTTCTTTAACAGTTCAGTTCAGCATTTCGTCAGAGTACACAAAGTGCCATTTACCAGTTCTGCCTCAGTGCATGTTAGACTTTGCAGACGTTATGTGCAGTCTTTTAAATTGTGCCAAAATGCTCTTCTATGGAGCGTGAAACATCAATCTCAAGTCAAACCGAAGATGTACCAGGTCCGGGGAAAATTACGCAACAAATTAGCAGATATTTCCAGATATTTCTGCAGTCATGGGAATTCAGTCATGTTTTCCAGTTGGCTAGGTAGCGTTACATCTCAATGTGACAATTAAGAAAGATTTTTCCATGCAGGTATGTATTTCATACTTTGGACAAATTTTTCATAGCTACCAAACATACACGCTCAAAGCATGTAAAAGTAATAGTGAGATGTGCCTTTTAATAATCGACTTCAAATGTACTGCTTCATTCCAATATTAAAACATTATACCAGCTGAATAGAGCCTCTACACAGTGTATGCTGCAAGACTCCAGGCTGCAGAATGGATTCCTCTCTTCTGCCATTTCAGATGCTATTCCACAGTGGGATGGATAGGTCGACAATATAGCTAATAGCTAATGACACATTTTCCCCAGAGAACCATCCGTCAAGCAAACAAATGTTTACTAGCCCCTACCTGTTGGTAGTGTATAGTATCCTGCTATTGCCTAGAATTCCCCTGGAGTGAGAAAATGAAAGCAGGCAGGTCAAGTGTGAAGCTGGGGAGAGTGATAGTGTGTAGTCTCCATGTTAGGGCTCAGCGCAGCTATGAGCTCTGCAGGGCGAGCCCGGTTACACAGTTCTTACAAAAATGAATCTGAGAACAGGCACATGCTTTACAGCAAAATCCATTTACAAACCATATCATCACAAAAGTATTTTCCAGTGATTAGGAATAATAAAATCTGCAAAGGATTTCTTACCCAAACATATATGGGGTTTGCTTAATCAATGCCTGAACCCTTTAAAATCTCATATACAGTATATGCTGACATGTTACTGATCCCCATGGGGAAATTCTCTTTCTGCCTACCCCATCTTGCCCTCCATGACACACAGACACATAAAGCAGGAGAGTGTGAGCTTGGCAACAAAGGGCAGCCGCCTGCAGCAGGGCCCATGGAGCTGGGGGTTAAGGGCCTTGCTGAAGGGCCCAAAGGGCAGTCGCCTGCAGCAGGGCCCATGGAGCTGGGGGGTAAGGGCCTTGCCTAAAGGCACATAGACATGTGACTATTCTCCGGAGGCTGGACTCAAACCGGTGACCTTCCGAGTGCATGACAGTGTTAGTCTGCTGAGGCACACTCTCAGAGATGGGATATTCTTGGATCTTTTGGGTCACCAGGGCATTTAGTGTGTGGTTGGCCTGTTTCCTCATGTTGGTTTCCGTTCTATTCCAGGATTTCAGGCCTATTGGAAGCGGGTGCCATAGAAACGTGGCCCAGAATGGCCCAGATGTGGCTCGCAGTAACCGAGACTCGAGGCTGCACACTCAGTGCAGGAATCCTGCTGGGCTGTACTCCCACCAAAGCGGTGGTCTGCCAAAGCAAGTGGCCACCCTCAGCCTCCACTCTCAGAGGTCAGCCACAGGTGACTTATGAACAACGTAAACAGAGTACGAAGTTAGCGTGGCCTAAAAGGCACGCCTAGCTAATAACATCTCCAGAAAGCTCTGCCCGGCCGTGCAATATGTGTGTGTACTGAATGCGAAATCCAGACGTCCGATAAGTGTAAGCGCTTAACAATGCTGCGTGTTTCAGCCGAGAACAGCCGGCGCACACTCCCGGCGGTAACCACACATTCAACGGCGAGTCGGCCGTCTTTAAGATGCTGCAGGAACCCGATGGACTGCCAATGGTGCCGAGACAGTCCAGCTCCTTCCTCTACCTGCAGGGCATTCTCCAGGCAGAAGATGCAGGTCTGTAGTCTCGCAATCTCAGCTCAAATGTTTGGTAACATTTTAATATCAGTTTTTGGCTTAAATCAGAAGTCAATCTTCATTAAAAAGGCTTTCTTTCCTTTCCATTTTATTAACTAGAAAAATGGCACTTTCTGAATTGCTCCCTAAGTGCCTTTTAAAACAGATTTAATGGGCTGCACACAGATTTAATTAAATTTAATGGGTTGCAAACAAAATATTGGGCTTCACAGTGTAGAAATCTGTATGCAGTATATCAGAAAACTAAGAATATTGAGGTAACATTTTACTTGATGGGGTACTCAGTTACTACTGAAGGACAAATCATGAACAAACCATGTACAAATATAGTCGATACTCAAGGTAAAAGAAACCATTCATTAATGATGAAGAAATACAAGATCAGTATTTCACTTGAGTAGTTTCTTAGTAGCTCACAATGGTTTACAGAACTAACAGATATAGTAACAAATATAGTAATTGCTTGAGATAAAACGTGTGATAATTCATTAATGATGAATTAACGATCAGTGTGTAGCTAAGACCTAGCCTGTGGTTATTAATACATTAGTAAGAGCATTATCCTACATTATTTGTGCCCTGTCAAGTAAAGTGTTACAAATTTTATTTTCATTATTTGAAAAATATGCAAAATACATTTAAACACAGACACAAAAACCTACCTAGCTCGTTGTATTGGCCTTTACTACAGGTCTTTCAGCAGCAGATCAGCTGGCTGGGGTCAAGAAGTCTCCAGTCAGGTCCCCGGTAGCCCACCTTGGCCCCAAACTCAGCTTACAGCAGCTCCCTCCGTGTAGCCGCTGTGCAAAGAGTATCGTGTGAGTATATTGGAGTCGTAGCATTAGTGCTCTCTGAGCATAGGCACAGTAATGCAACTAGACTTCAGTAAATGTTGCATATAATGTTAAACATGCTAATGTAGCTTCTTGTTCTGTCGTGACGCACAGTGGTGTGATCGTAAAAGCCAGGGACAAGCTGTACCACCCTGAGTGTTTCCTGTGTGACGACTGTGGAATGAACCTCAAGCAGAACGGCTACTTTTTCATCGAGGAGAGTCTATACTGTGAGGCCCACGCCAAGGCCCGGGTTCAGCCTCCCGAGGGCTACGACGTGGTCGCCGTCTACCCCAACGCCAAAGTGGAGCTGGTCTGACTCGGCCTTCTTTAAAATATGTGCCTTTTCATTTTCTGTTTTTAAAACTCCTGCATTGTATGTACAAAAAATTTAAATTGTCACAAGAATGGTTGGACACATGGGAAGAGTTTGATAGAAGACCAAGGTTCATATCCGGTACTCCTGTGTTATTCCTGGCTTGGGTTTTGATTGGTTACACTGGTAACCAATAGTAGTCACCACAGATACTTGTAAGCCTATGAGGTTCTTAGTAATACCTGGGTTATGTTCTTTCTTCCTGTTATTTTATGATATATTAACTGGGGAAATTTTGCTCCTTGCTTTGATGGAAATTTGTTCTGTTTATTTTCTTTGTTGCATTAAAATACATTCTGAGTCCTTAGTTGTACCTTTTTAGTAACTGAAACATGGGTATTAACAAAATGCGTGAACTGCATGCTACCAATTAGCAGAATCGCAGATAGGAAACGAGGGATGTTCTTCTTATTTACTTGGCTCTAGGTGCTGTGATACATATAACAGCAATAGCCCTGTCATTTTTTATACTTATATTTCTTATATTGCTTGTTCTTTTTTTAATTGTTTTGCAAATGACTCAGCACCCTGCAGTAGCTCCTGCAAAAGTACTTTTGGGAAATATTATTTATTACTCTGCAGTGAAATTGATTTATACTTTATGTAATTTCTCCAAAGGTCAAGAATGAAATAAATTAGATTTTTGCCCAAAAGTGAAAAACAAGAGAAGAATTCCTTGGTAAGACCACACCTAGAATATTGTGTGCAGGTTTGGTCTCCTTATCTTAAAAAGGACTTTGTTGCCTTAGAAAAGGTACAACTTAGGGCTATAAGAATGACAAGTAATGTTACTCTAAAGCTTATTTCGTCGTTTTAAGATATGTATCTGTTAATTAATAGAATACATGAATTATTATACAGTTATAAAGCAATTTCCACATAGTAAATGGATCATTTCAAAAGTAATAGGCTTCCACATTTCTTAATATGTTTACTCTGCGAAGTTTCCCCAAGGAAAACTAATACTTGCACAATAACATTTTCTCAGAATGGGTTGAATTGGGTTTTGCAGTTCATATATCGTAAATATTCTTAGCATTATGAATCACTGCCATGCAATGCCATGAGATTTTATTTATAACATGAATATAACATGAACATGTACCATACAAATAATTATTTATAATAATAATAATGGAATGTATCCATCTATCCGTACCCACTGTATGTGTCTTAAGCAAGGTGTTACCCAAGGGTTGTCCACAACTGAAGATTTATGCTAACGGCGTTCAGAGCACTCTAGCTTTTTGGTGCCTTCCTGCAGTGGAACCGCGTGTGTGTAACGCCCGGAAAGTGCCTCTCACTATCTCGATGTTTTTCCTGTTTCCTGGTTGGACCGTTTGTTTCAGGACAGCTGTCAGATCGGTGTCGCAGTCTATTGCACCCGCAAAATATATTACTAGCACTAAATTTGTCCTCACTGCACTTAGAGTCAGCCAGTCTGGGCTACAGTTTGTACTGTATACAATATATGTAAATTAAATTAGAAATTAGTCAACCAAACATAGATAACTGGCGCCACCTGTTGCTGAAATATGTACATGCATTAATTTGTTTAGGTAGTTCAGTCGTTTCCACCCAATCAAAGCTAAAGGTGGTTCAACAAAATATGAAAGTGTGTGACTTTTTTGGCCAGGTAGTGTAGTAATATATAGAATAACTGCTTGAGAGTAAAATATTCATTATGCTATATTAACATGTCATCAGTATGTGTCTAGAGACCTAAGGGGGACCAGCTCCATGTTGATAAAAAAGCTCCTGTAGGTGTAATAGCCAGGTGTCCCGATACTTTTGTCCATATAGTGTATGTAGCTGCAGCAAATTTAACACAATGAGCAGCATGTTTTAGAAACCCTGTCTTTCTAATTAAAGCAGGGGGAACTGATTTTCCCGCGCACTGGGAAATTCCATCCTCCCACCTTATTGGCTGTGGTACTAAGAAGGAAAGTTGTTCAGAGACATTATTACATGTGTACAAACTAGTGTTATCCGTACTGATGTCCACAGCTGCTGCATGTCTGTTTCAGCAGGGGGAACCAAATATCATGGATTTCAGGAATTTATGTTTCCCTTTCATATTTGGGCAAAAAAGTACTTGAGATCGCTGAAAGTATTTCAGATACATTACTCATGCATAAACTAGTTTTTATCAGTATTAAGGTCTAGAGTTGCTGTGTGTCTGTTTTAGCAGGGGAAACCAGCATGAAGCCTGAAGGTAATAATTATAGCATGTATTGTTTATGAGTATTTTGTGAACATATATTCGGTGCCAATGTTTCAAATTCATATACAAGCATTGGTTTCATAACAAAAGTCATTTGACAAGCGATGCTTAAACATATCTGCACATATCTTCCTCACAGACATTTTTTTTATTGTCATTTAGTTGTTCTTGCCATTTGCCTATTAATTGCAGGTGGTGTAGTGGTTAAAGCACAGCTGGACTG
Organism: Petrocephalus sullivani; assembly: GCA_026780845.1. Classification (NCBI taxonomy): domain Eukaryota; kingdom Metazoa; phylum Chordata; class Actinopteri; order Osteoglossiformes; family Mormyridae; genus Petrocephalus; species Petrocephalus sullivani. Next base: position 8,869 of record JAODKM010000523.1, read on the forward strand.
CAGAGGTACTTTGTAACTTCTGTAACACGTGGAGTTTGTGGAGCACTGAGAAAAGCTCACTTAGCTTTTTGTGGTCCAGCTGCAGAGGACATTTGTTACGCAGTTTGTCCTTCCATGAGAACAGCATGGAGGTACAGGAGTTGTTCAGCTGAAGAATTTTGCCAAATGCAGGGCCTCATTGACTCAGTAAACTTTAAAGTCAGCAATCAACTGGAAATATGCATCCACATTTAGGGAGTAAATTACGTGGGCTAAGTGCTGCCCAGTAAAACGATTGCCTTTGCACCCCTTTAGTGGAAGGGAGGGAGTCATCGGCACCATATTCCAAATTCCAGTCATGTTTGACGGCCTCTGCCTCTTCGGGTGAAATCCACACAGGCATGCATATATGCATACCAGTTTCTTTACAGAATACTGCTTAAAAATATCAGAAGGAGATTTCCAGCATTATTTCAGTGGGTGCCTTCTGGGTACCCTGGCAATGACCGGCTGATTGAGGGCTCCCCAGAAACTGCAGCATATAAACAAGGTACCTAAAAGCAGCACAGTATAACAGATAAATCCAGTCTAATGCTACACTGGGAAATAATTTTTCCATAAGTATCTGAAAGTCCTTTTAGTATAGTTTCACAAATACTGTGTATTTAACCTCCAGGAAGATATGTTCCTATGATTGGAAGTAAAGTAAAAATGAAAGTAAAAGTAAATCAAGACAGCAATCCATTTGATCGCTTCACTCTGCAGTAGAAGTGAAGAACTCAGCACTCAGAGTTGAATATAGAGGGATTTAATACTTGATGGTGAGTAGAAAAAATACTGTAATTAAATTAAAAATACTGTAATTCAAAGTCATTCATATGTTGAAATGGGAACTAATTAATATTTTTTGTGTAACAGTGATAATTGCTAAGAACCAAGCAAATAAGTGGAAAGATGGAGTTTGTATAGTTGATGAATTCTAAACTCACTGCTGTAAATTTAACTGTACTGTTAACCGTGTTTGGGGGTGTCATTGTTCAAAATTTCAAAAACTGAAGTGACGGCTTTAAACTGGTGTTTTTCGTTTGAAATGGCTGCTTTCACTTTTGTTTTTAACAGTACAAATGCATGACTTCGGCCGAGTAATATTCATAGGTATTAGTAAAATTTACTTGGATCTACATGATTTATGTCAGTAGAACGGAAATTAATTAAAAGCGGGGTTTTCGGGGATCTGATGGACAGGAAGAGGCGAGATGGCAAACCTACATTCTCCGGAGAGCAGCTGCATTATTGCTGTTTCAAACTTTAGAAGCACTCCATTTTGTTCTTCTGCTGCTTTTTATAACAGTCTTAAAATGTATAATGCAGTTTTATCCAGAGTGATTTCTTAAATGTAAGCAGGATTTTGCTTTTCCATAAACCGCACGTTGCGTTCGAAAATAAGCTTTTGAAGACGGCTGGACTGATAGATTCTACCTTTACTGTTAGAATGCAGTTCACCACAAGGGGGTAGCATTATCATTCAGTTATGTCCACCATACACGCAAACAGGAATCTGTAATCTGTCCCCACAATTCCAAGGGGGTATTCCACGAAGCAGGATTTCTCAGTTAGCTGGGTGAATTTAAGCTAGAAGTCATAGTTGTCCAGTAGTTGTTTAGGTAAAGAGCATTCCTATTGGAAAATCATGACTTCAAGGTTAAGTTCCATCCATCTATTTTCTGAAACCGCTTGTTGTACTCAGGGTAATGTGGAGAAGGCTCGAGGAGGGGCATGAGTGGCCTGCCTTATGAGATGGTGTAATGCAGAGGAGACTCGAGGAAGGGCACGAGTGGCCTCCCTTCTGAGATGGTACATGTATAATGCAGAGGAGATTCGAGGAGGGGCGGGAGTGGCCTCCCTTATGAGATGATGTAATGCGGAGGAGACTCGAGGAGGGGCGTGAGTGGCCTCCCTTATGAGATGGTATAATGCAGAGGAGATTTGAGGTGGGGCGTGAGTGGCCTCTCTTATGAGATGATGTAATGCGGAGGAGACTCGAGGAGGGGCGTGAGTGGCCTCCCTTATGAGATAATATAATGCGGAGGAGACTCGAGGAGGGGCACGAGTGGCCTCCCGTATGAGATGGTATAATGCAGAGGAGACTCGA
>JAODKM010000524.1:0-10974 GCA_026780845.1 Petrocephalus sullivani
GTACCCCCACCCCTACTCACCTCGGGGGCAAGGAAAAAAAGTTCAGGCTCAGGAATTTTTTCCACTATCAGCCCTGATTATAATCGTTGGTATAAGAACTAAGAATGCTTTGAACTGTGTTATGAAGATATCCACAGTGCATTATAATGTGTTATGATTGTGTTCTTAGATTCTTATGGTCTTGTCTTTTATTAAAGGTGTTACTGCTGTTTTTAATAGTGAAATGCATACAGTCAATGTCTGTATTTCAGGTGCATGCAGGTGCCTCCAAGTGGGTTTCCCGCTGGGCCAGCCTGGCAGATGGCTATAGTGATTCCGGGCCAACAGCAGCACTTTCTCAGGAGGATCTTTCCAGCACAGGTGAGTCACATTAATTGCTAGCTGCACATGACTCTGGACTACATTACCAGTATTCTAGTTAATTATGTGCAATTAAATGGCACGATTGTTTGTTCATGTAGATGGCCATGCCAAAACAACTCTGAGCCAATGCATAGATAACACAGAAGTGGAGAACAACCAAGGTTCCAGAACAAGACGGCTCCTCCCCCAGGTACCACTGGTGGAAAAGCTGGAGAGTCCAGCACCTACTATTCTCATTCAGTGTGACCCCATCACAGAATGTAACACATCAGAGAATGGTCCCACTAAGCCCCATCAACAGGAATCAAGGAACTTGCACCTCCAGGATGACTTAGACCCAGACAGCCTTAGTGATGCCAGCAAGTCAGATGAGTGCTCTGTTGTCGAACGAAATAAGGGTAGTAGAGCTAGAAGGAATCAAGAGAAAAGTGAGCATCAAGCCAATGAGCTGGAAAAGGCTGCATCTTCAGTCAAATCTACATCATTCTACATTGGATCAGAGGAAACCTACTCCAAAACAGACTTGGCACCTGTTCCATTTCAGACTAGGAGGGAACAGGATGGACTTCCCCGAACTTCCCCAGCAGCTGCTCTTGCAAGGCATTTAGGTAGTCGTGAGCCCCGTAGAGCTGTGAGGCCAAATGCTTCTGCTCCCAGCCTCCATTCACAGGGCACTGATGGCCAGCTAAAAAAGGAACCAAACGTCTCCTTCGTCAGGCAGGAGAGCTTCACTAAGGATCGACCGAGCGATGACATCCCCATCAGCAGGCTTCCCCACATCTCCAGCCATCCTGCTCTGAGCACCCTTGAACATGGTGAGCTGTACCAGAGCCCTTCCCTTAATGAGATGGAGCAGAAGCATGTGGGATCTTCCAGCCATGTGGGGGACTCACTATCTGGGGAATCTGATCTGGACACAGGCAGCACTGTCAGTCTGATCAGTAACAAAAATGCTCCTTCTGCACCTACCAAAAAGTTGACCAGTAGTGTCCTGCAGAAGGAGAAATCATCCACTTCATCTGCCCAAAACATAGCTTCCCGCCAGCCAACTGCCCGTGAACGTTTATCTGAGAAGCGCCGTGCCCAAGTCACCGACCACACCAGCAAGGGGGAACCGAGTAAACGCCTCCAGATCCGCCGAAGCACTGGGAACCGTGGCTCGCTGGACTTCACGGATGAGCAGCAGAGCTCGAACCTGCAGTACTGGCCTGAAACTGCCTCCTCTGATTATGAGTCTGGATCCCGGCTTGCTACCCGCAAACGTGTTCCAGCTGCGCTCCAGAAAGATCCCTTGAAGGGAGCGGTGTACCAAGCACTGATTCGCTCCAACAGCCTCTCTTCCCCACGACCCACCCGAGCATCCATGCTGCGTCGTGCCCGGCTAGGCGAGGCCTCTGACACTGAGGGCACAGAGACAGACCGAGCGTCTCAAAGTTCCGATATCAACCAACCAACCAAAGCCCCGACTGACAGTAAGAAACTGTCTCGGTTGGATGTGTTAGCTTTGCCAAGGAAGAGGACAGGTTCCTTCACCATGCCTAGTGATACTGAGTCCACCAGCCGGGCTGATGCCTTTAATCGCAGCTCGGAGCTTAGTACTTCTACTCGTAAGGCAGGAACAACTGAGCTGAAGCCTGTGGCTGGAAAGGGATCTAGGACTGCTACCTCAAAGCAGCCCATCACTCGCGCCCGATCCAGCAGTGCCAAGTATTCAAGCACTACTGGTAAGTGAAAAGGTCTCCAGTGACTATTGTGGCTGCTGACATGATTGCGTTGCTTTTCATTACACACATGTTGATCGGTCTGTGCAGTGAGTCTGACGGGTTTTTGTGGAATGAATTAAAGTGGCAAACAAAAGCAAATTTAAGGGAATAGTATGTTGTTTAAGCATGTTTTTTTTTCAAGCCTTGTTTTTTAGCTGAATAGGTCTCGTCCTCTTGATTTTGTAAATTTAGCATTGGCCCAGAATTAATTTACTACTCACTTAGTGCAGTATAATATACTGTAGTATAGTGTAGCATTGCTTGGTATAGTATCATACAGTAGGCCTATATGATTTTGCCTCTGCCTGCAGTTTAACATAGCTAACTAACACTTTCTAGCTAACACTTTTTCAGCTTCCTGGAAACATTAATATTTTCTGCAATAATTCAGTTATTGGCTTTGCATTAGATTTAAATTTGAATTAGTCTAATAAGACATTAATAATAATAAATGAGAAATTATTTCATTTATAGCTTGGAGTATATTGTGAAGTGGTCATCTGGCATCACCTCTGATCGGAGGTTCATAGCCTTAAAATCAAAAACTGTATGACAAAATCACAAACAAAGCAAAACGAAATGATTACCACTTCAAAATTGTTTCTCCTTTGGCTTGTGCATGCTGGTGAATTACTATATCTGCTCATGTCCTCTCTATTTTCTTCATCCCTTTACCCTAACCCTTCAACCCTCAAATTTGGAACTGTATTTCACCAACACGTGGTGCAACACTCTCCTCAAATGTTAACCTTAAATCCCGGGAACCCCCATTTTCCAACATCTAACCTGCAAACCACTTTCAACCACCTATGCATCTACTTCCCTCAAATCAACTCATTTGGGAAGGTTCTCGGCGACGACAGAAAGGTTCCGATTATTCCTCTACGTCGGAGGAGGAATATGACACCCCTTCAGGCACCGCTAAACACAAGCGCACCCATGCTTCAACAGCTACACAGACGCCGAGTACCACCAAGGCTGCCCCAGTCCAGTCCAAAGCCAAAAACGAAGACTCAGCAGTGGACAACGAGAGCAGCTCCTTCCAGCATTGGTCCACACACAGTGCTGAAATTGCCAGGTAACTCGGACTCCTGGGGGAAGAAGGAGCTTCTTTGTTAGCAGTACTGGAAAAATATATTTACTCAACAGCACTTCAACACAAATACACACACATTTCTTTTCTTGGTATTCTTTGAGAAAATAATGTAGCTGAGTACACCTGAAGCAGTGTCTGTATATGATATGTCATGTATCTGTGTCTGACCACTGCAGGCTTAGTCAGGACCTTGCCAAAGACTTGGCGATGTTGGCTCAAGAAATCCATGACGTGGCTGGTGAAGCTGACTCGGGAATGGGCACTACAACCTCACCGGGTTCTGTGCCCAACACCCCAGCCTCCACTATTTCTGCCCGGGAGGAGGTAGAGCACCATAGAGTACCCACAATCAATGCACAACTTCTGTAGGGGATTTGTGGTGCAATGAATTTTCCAGAGGCAACAGTGTTGGCTGGTTTGGACAGCTACCGATAGCAGTATACTGTAAAGTAGCTCCATGTTTGGTATATGTTTCTTTGCCCCTCTATGTATCAGTATTCTAGAATTAAACTAAATGCACAAGGACATTTCACTGTTCAATTCTGCTAGGAGCATGGATTGTCTTTCAACGCGTGCTTGATCTTTATGGCCATTTTCTTTTTCTATTTGCAAACAGAGAGTATTTCCATCTTTGCAGGCCACCCGCTTTTCCCAGGTGCATTCCTCATTTATCATTTTTCTTTTTTTTGCGGCCCAAGCCTGTTTCTTACAGCTGTCATACATGTAAATCCTATGTATGCTAGCTGATACCTAAAATAAACGTTACACCAAATACCTAATCAAAACATGTATTTGGGAGGTTTTTCCTGCGAAAAAGAAAATTAAATCGATAATGATAAAATTAATTTTTGCCATTTAGTTTTCAAAGTCTATGCGCAAAGTTCCCACAAAATGAAAAATAAAATGAAATCACTCCATTTGCAATTTAACTTTCCACTCATGCATACGTGAAAAATTAAGAGATAAAATTTAGAAAACGATTTTCTCATTTCGTTTTACAGTTTGACTTTTCATTTCTTACTTTGCGTTTCCATTTAAAAAATTTGCTTTTAAATTTTCAAGTTCACAACATGCAGATATAGTTTAACTGAAATGGGGAAGTGGGCGGAGCAATGGATCAGAGAATAGCAGCCACTGCTGTGCTTTCTCAGTGCACTTGTGGAATATGTTTTGTTCCTTGCGCATGGTTGTCTGTGTCATCTAAACTAATTTTGGCAGGATTTTTCAGCATCGACTTTGAAATCTAATTGGCAAAGTGAAAATTGTATTTTCATCTTATCACTATCATTTTCATTTTCTTTTTTGCTGGAAGTACCTCCCATACATGTACAGTACTATGCAAAAGTCTTAAGCAGTCATAGAATATGTTTAAATGATCGTCATAAATGCACACATACAGTACCAGTCAAAAGTTTGGACAAACCTTACCCATAGAAATTTTAGAAGTTTATCTGTACTGATATCTACATTTTATAAGATAATGTATGAAGTTATGCAGTAACCAGAATTATTAATTTGTTGGCGGGCCAGCTCTGTGGATTAGGACTCAGATCCCTTGAGCCTGCATCTAATTATTCTTGAGCAAGGCTCTTAACCCCAATTACTCCATGGACTGGCTAACCCTGCTGTCTCCTCTACACCAATTTCATGAGTTGGCCTCCTGGGATGCTTTTCCAGCTGTCCTGAAGGAGATCCCACATATGCTGAGCACTCATTGGCTGCTTTTCCTTCACTCACTTCTCACACTCCTCCAAAACCTTTCCTACTGTGTTTAGGTCAGGTACCCAGGTCTTGTGATACTTTCGCTCTTCTTTTAGGTGGATTGGTGTATCGAAACACTGACTGGTACTGTATATTAGATTAGTCATTTCAAAACCTCTCCTAAAGTCATTCCATAAAGTATTTGCAGTAACTATCCAACATACCTATGTACTTATTTAAATGTCCACACGCATACCAAGTTTAGTTAATCAATATCTCATCAAATGATTTAACTAATTAATTAAGTAGGTGGCGAATTTTAATGAACACATGGAATGGCTTAGGTGCCTCTGAGGAGAGGTTTCAGAACTGCAGCAGTGTTTATCTAGCCATAGGAGATATCAATACATTTTTAGGGAAAAGAGAAATTTATTGTTACTTTTTACTTTGATACAGTTCATTTGCATGTATTTGAATATTAATCTGTATTTGGTTTTTGTCTTTGCAAGTTTACACTTATTACCACAGTAAACAGCATTGAACATGTTCTTTGGTGACCCAGTACTTTTGCACAGCACTGTACATGAATGATTTCTGTGAATGTGTGAATGGTCCCCTGTAATTTGACTGACTTTTGTAGTTAGTGGTTGTCTAGAACTGTGAGAGCCCCTCCTGAATTCTGAGTATCATTTCTAAACTGTTAGTGTCCTCCCCCTACCCCATACATTGAGTAACATTTTCATACTCGCACTGTTACTCACTCATCAATTTGTATACAGTGTAATCCCATGTCTGGCTTGGTTTATGATGATAGTCTGATTAATTCCTCGTAATGGCCATTTATGTTTTCACACACAGTTAATTCAGCACATTCCAGAAGCCAGCTTGAACTACCAAAAAGTTCCACCAGGTGCTGTGGGAGTCCGGGACACCGACCCAAATATGAATGAAGATGACTCTAAACGGCGACTGTGGAATCGTGAAGAGGTCATTTTCTTTTCTTAAATTGACATTTTCACCCTGTTGGTACCTTCAGGGAAGCAGTATTTCCCTGGAGTGGGTATTTCCTTAAAATTCATCTTTTGTTGTCCTGTTACATATTTCTATGGGAAAAAGAATTCTGATTTCACATATGCTTATACCTTCAGGGGCAATTTGAAAAACACGCATTTTTGCTTTGCAGGTCATTTTAGACAATCTGATGCTGAATCCTGTGTCTCAGCTGTCCTTGGCGATTAGGGAGAACACTGAACAGCTGGCAGAGAAAATGAAGTAAGAATGATTTCAGGATCGATTGTACAAAACAGGTACTTTTCTGGTTTAGCTTTGCCGTTTTGAGACGGTCCATTCTGCACCCTTTCAGGGCATTGTTCCAGAACAGGACAGACGTGTGGGAAGAAATTGAGGCAAAGATCAGTGCTGAGAATGAAGTGCCCATCCTCAAGACATCCAATAAGGTCTCATTTGTCCTTCTCTCTGGTTCCAATTCTGAGTTATTGTGAAATATCGCTGCATGGAATAGTGTATATAATTTATGTTATGTTGTGTATATTCATATTTATACTGTTTATATTGCCCCCTCAGGAAATCAGTTCCATTTTGAAGGAATTAAGAAGAGTTCATAAACAACTTGAAGGTAAGAGCATCCAAGGTGTCACTCGTTTTTATGCTACATAAGAGATGTGATGTATGACCTATATTTTTGTATTGTATGCTTCATTCTCAACCTGTTGACATTACAATTTGTCATATAGTTATTGCCCTAAGATTGAGATTAAGATTACAATAAGATTTATTGATCCCAGAGGGAAATTCTGGTGCATACAGCAGTGGCAGCGCCATGCATGGAGACAGTAACATTTAGCGCAAAGATGGTAAATTGTGTAAACAAGTAAATGTGGCACAAATTTAAAAAGTACAAAGTACACAGATGGAATATGCTGAAAACTGAATGTTTTAAAATGAATTAATTAAATAAATAAAGATAATAAAAATAATAATAATAATAGTAGTAATAAATTAATGGGTGGTATATGTGCAGTTAAAGATTAGAGAGCACCAGACTTACTGTGGTTTAGCAATTTACCAATGCGACATGTATACCGATCGGTAAATCTTACTAAAATGTTGCTCCTTGATGTAACTTCTTTACATAGTAGTGCAGGAATCTACAGTTCCTATAGGGATATGTACATACCATTTTTGTCCATCATTTCAATACATTTTATCAAAAATTATACATTTTTGGTCTATGCTGCCTTCATATGACTTTGTTTTTCAATGCTAAATGTGAAAATAAAAAGAACATTTAGGCCTGTTATTGTGTGAAAGTAAAATTAGCTACACACCGCATTATGCTGTCTCTTTCTACTTTTAGTAATAAACACTATTATCGAGCCTGGGAGGAGTACTGACCCACTCAACAAGGGCCCCCCAGCTGGGGCAAAGCCCACATTGTCTTCCCAGCCTCCAGCACGAGGGGCCCGAAACTCAGCCGCTAATACCACGGGTAAGAAGCCCAGCGAGGTCCGCAGGAAGAGCCTGGCAGGGGCTGGTGGCCAGAGCTGAGTGCTGCGGACTTGGCGGGCCATGTGGAAGCAGTCTGAACCGCTGCGTCATCGTGTAAATATGGAACATAGACACAAAACCAAAATATAAGTGGAGAAGTGATCTCCAATGTGTGTTTGAAATGAATGTAGTGAACAAGATATAACAGATGTTTATGCAGATTGTTTTGTGAAAACACAGCACTGCCGCCCTGAGAAGAATGCTGATACTGAGTGCTCAGCAGGCAGGCTGTGATGCCGGGGTTCATTGGGGGAACCTTATTGTTTTACCATGGTTTTGTTTATCTTGCATTATCTTATGTTTAGCGCATTTTCATTATTTGTCTGTAGCATTAGACAGCTGATGCCTTTAATGGGGTCAACAAATGATTGCTATAGCTGACATTATAATATAAAGATATTGTAAGTCGACTGTTTACTTCAGAAATCACACCTGCTCGCATGGCAGGAGCCTTTTAAATGACTTGGTATGCATTTTGTTTCTCCTCTATTCCTCTGGAGTTTGTTTCACTGTTTCAGATTGAATGTCAGTAACTGCAGATAGCTAGATCATACTTTATGGATCATATGGTGCCCAAATGGCCAATACCTGCAGAAATTGGGAGCGGCTTTCGTGACGTGTTCTGTGTGCACTGTGAAGATGTGCTGTGCTTGTGAAGTGCTCCATTGTGAGCTTAGCTGGCAAGTATGAACGTTTTGTGCACAAGTCGAAGTGGCATTTTACTTTTGCCCTAGTTTTTTTTAGTATTTTAATTTTGAAAAAGATGTTGCCTTGTCAAGTGTACATTTTTTTCCTTAAACTGTGCAATCCTAATTATTTAATGCATTTTGTTGCTTTTTATTGCACACATGCCCTGGAGTTAATGCAAGCAGTGTTGGCATAATTGTATTTATAAATAAAGCTGAATGTTCCAAGGAATAGGATTGGCTATGAAACGTCTTAAGAAGAGTGAAGTGTTTTTAAATTTTTATCTCATATCTCTCCTGCACAAGAAATCAACGGCTCTCAGAAATACCGGATCTTTCTACTTACCTTTATACCCATAACTTGGATGACCCTTTAAACAAGGTGAAGTACCCATGGTTACTTCTATTGTTGCTGTAACAGAAAGGGTTTCACATTCATTGTGAATTGCAAAAACCCTGCTAATAACTGATAGTCAGATTATGAGAATTCTGGACTGAGTCAATCAGCTAATAGACTTCTGTGTTTTTTGTGGGAAGTGAAGTTTTCCCCAGGGGACGGTCTTCCAGACATTCATATTAGTCTTGCAACGACTGCTAACTTATTGTGTATGAGTTTATCTGCGAGCCCTTCCACTGTTTACTGTAGGTGTTTCCTGTGGCACTTTGGTCAGTTTGGGTGTTAAGGTAAGATATTCCAAAGCTATGAATCCCTTTTGTCTTTGCTGTCCAGATGGCCATCTCTGTAGGCTGAGTAGAGTCTAGATATTGTAATGCCTAAATGTATGCTTCAAAACATAGTGACTGTCCCGCAGTAGCCACGATGGTGAACCTCAGCTTAGCTCCTCTTCTCAGCCTACTGTCCACTGTATTTAATAAACACATTTGTTTACGTTCACCAGCAAGCACCATTGGAATAAATGTCTAGAAAAGTGTTGCAGAAATGAACAATTATTGTTTCAGCTTTAAAATGTGTGTTGTGAAGTATTTTATTAGTTTGTAAGACATCTCTTTCGGTTAGATGTATTTTGGCGGTGGTAGGAACCACAGGACCAAGCATGTATAGTAGCATCCAGCCAAAGAAGATCGGATGTTAAGTTTTTGTCAAAAGTATAGCAGGCTCCATATTGGTGACTTATGCATATACATCATGCAAAGTCTGACAAATTGCCCAGAACAGCCCCAGGTCGGGCGTAGGGGAAGCATTTCTAGATGATGTATATGATGCATTATAGTCAATGTTCTGTAAATCTTATCTTATTGAACAAAATAGTTTCCTTTATGCACAGGACATTTTCTTTTACCTTGATATATTCAGTTTCGAGAGAATTTTATTTGCGTTACCCTTTCTTTGTGTAAAATGGCTACATCACTGTACCATTTACGGTGTTAAGGTGATTGAGCAGACGGAGGTAAATTAAATTATCTGTACAAATGAACAGGAATGCACAAAAAACAATTGAAAATAAAAGATTATTTTGTGACCATGTTGTTTTTCTGTCACCCTTTTGCATAAGTGTTCATTTTAATAGGTGCACATTTCATAAGAAACAATGTTAGAAAAACAGACTGTAAATTTTAATGGCAAGCTTGAGACTAAATGTTACAATAATGCTCTTTTTATCAAGCATAAAGTGATATAAACACCACCTGTGATGGGTGATCTTCACCTGTTGTCTCTGTAAAACTTTGAGGGTTATTTTGAGGTCTTATGCTGGCTGGTGAATGTATTAGTTTTTGTCACCAGTATGAAGCCACACATTTGTATTTCAGACAGCTCACTGAGCGATGCTGTAGCCACTGCTGCTAAGTTGCAATGTCTTGAGTTTTCATTTCGTTCAGCTTTCTGTTTTATTTAATTCTCCTCACCTGCATGCAAATCAAACATAAGCTGCACACCCTGTCTCTATATTACGTCTGTAAACCAGGCCTGTGTGTCTTTGCCTGGTTTCGCAGGTTACTATCATTAACGTATAATAACCAGTGTTTAGGACTGATTCCGTACTTTGGGCATTGGAGAATGCGCTCTTCTTTCAGATTTAGGTCCTTGTTTTTAATCATTGTTAAAAGCTTTATTTTTCTTTATGAATTTCTTGTGAATGTTTATTTTTTTTTGCCTTATATAAGATATTTAATTTTTATCATGTTTTTAACATAGTAATAAATATAGTTTAATCACTAAAATAACGGGTGTCTTCCAGTATTTATTTACTGTATCCAGTGTAACATGAATATGTTAACATTTTACAATATATTCAATATTAATCACTAATCAATATATTCATATTGAAGCCGGATCATGTTTTAAATAAAGCCCAGCTTGTTTATAACAAGAAGGAGTTCACCTTTATTAATAATGCACTGCTAGGCACAACCAGTAGTGGCACAGACAGGGAAAGCCTGCAATTCATACCATAATCACACTCAGGGTAACTCCTACGTAACCTCACGCACACCACGATAAACATTACATTCTGCACAATGTGACAGCACTAACTCAATATACACCGATGCAAACGTTAATTTACAGGTTACTTATAATGACAGTGCGGCCCTACTGCCTCACCCTGTGGTGTCACAATATATTTGCTGTATGAATATAAACATTCATATGTAAAACTTATTACATCTGAAAATTATATGGCGGCAAGAGACGGCAAGTTTTTTAATCCACAACATACATCAACATATATGTGTGTGTATGGGCTTGTATAGATCACTTCTGAGTACCAAAATGTCCCCAAAGTGCGGTAAAACCTGAAATTTCCCTACTTTTGGGGACATCTTTTCAGGTCCCCAT
>JAODKM010000525.1:0-10967 GCA_026780845.1 Petrocephalus sullivani
ACATAACAAATGTGTGAGAGCCTCGTGGCAAGAAGCACAGTCCATCCACATAACAAATGTGTGAGAGCCTCGTGGCAGGAAGCACAGTCCATCCACATAACAAATGTATGAGAGCCTCGTGGCAGGAAGCACAGTCCATCCACATAACAAATGTATGAGAGCCCCGTGGCAGGAAGCACAGTCCATCCACATCCCAAATGTGTGAGAGCCTCGTGGCAGGAAGCACAGTCCATCCACATATCAAATGTGTGAGAGCCTCGTGGCAGGAAGCACAGTCCATTGCAGAGCAAAGATTCACACTCAGGAAGCTATTTAGTGACACCCACTGACCTCACTGCATTCTGATGGACTGTGGAAGGAAGGAAGCCAGGGTGCCCACACACGCATGAGGGAACATGCAAGGTCCCCACACACTACTCCAGTGATTGGAATCCAACCCCCAGCCCTAGAGGTGTGAGGCGACAGCGATACTCACTTATGCCCAGGATAAGAACCAAGTGCACAGGCAAAATCTGAGGTTATTTATTAGTTTACATCTCATAATCTAAAGTTTACTGATACATATCCCAGCAAGGGTGCTGCAGTGGGACCTCTGAGTAAGGCTTTTAAAAGGAATTAATTTATTAATACCGTACTGCGTTGAAGATGGAAATATAGAGGTGCACATACCTCAGACCACCACCAGGGCAGCAGAAAACACCAGTGTCAGTCTTTGTAGGTAAAACACACAATTTGACTCTTGAAAAAAATTAACCACTAAAGCAGTCAGGTGAAAAAGCCGAGATTCATTTCTAAACAGGGCAGACACCAAAGTGAACCTGTACATGGAAGTGAACAGTTCCAGTAGACGGATAGGCCAGAAGCCAGTCTGTCACATGTCTTGGCCATGTGTCAGTGTAATGTGGCATCACATTGTATGGTGTCTTCTGATCTGCTGTGCAATCAGAAGAATCTGCCGGGAGACCTGGGGCACTTAGCTTTTCTAACAGCATGACGGTCACACTCAGGGGGACCATTGCTGAGACTTGCTGGCGTCGATGGCTTTGCAGATAGGCTAGCATTTGGCAGAGAGTGCTGTTGACAGTTCACCCTGATTGGGATGTACAATGCAGTATATAGGGGAACTTGCAGAGAAACTGACAACTCACTTGTAGACATTTAATTTACTTTTGCCAAAAAGTAGAAGGTAAGGTTCTTAAGTATTTTCGTACTCTTTTCATATTTCTTTTGTGGTTCTGTCTTCATTGAAGAAACAGATTTTTCTATAATTGAGTTCAGGGTGTGTCTTTAGTATGCACCTGCCTGTTAATTATGTGATAAACCAGTCTGTTTACATTTTTAAAGTAATGCTGAGGCCTCAGATTACACACTGACCTGCAGATAGCAATGGTTCCCTACTTAGTTAAAGCGTTCCAGAAAGTGAAAAGGGAAACCTCATTTCTGATGCTCCCCTTCCACCCTGTCACACCATGTCAACACCGAGGTATCCACCAGGACGCCAAAGGCAAGGACAGGAAGGACTCACTGAGACGAGCTGAAGAAGATGTTCATGAACCAGGGCAAGAACACTGGGAGACCTCTGTGCCCCTCCCCCCATTCCGAGATGGGGAGCTGCTACCCTCAGCATCAAGCTTTACAAACAAACTCCTTTCCAGCCTCTTCCCTAGCTTCGTCACATGTGTTTCAAGGAAGACTGTGGCTGGGCCAAGAGATACACAGCATGGGGAGCCCCAGGCGGCCGTCCCGATCACTGCTGGCCTCCCCTCATCCTCCACACTGCACTAGCCCAGTCCTCATCCCTGTTTTCAGGTAACAGAGCCTACTCTGGACTGGTGCCACTTACAGCCCAACCTTATTCAAGCACTGTAGACAGTACTCACTAATCAGTCATCAGAGGTGAGCAGTATTTCAATTAAATGTATTTAAAATTACTTGTAGTATTTTGTAATTTGTATTTTGCTGGACAGATAAAATCAGATGTAATCTGTAATGAAATACTTCAATACTTTTTGTTTTCCCCCAACCAGTTATCCAATATTGGTATCAGATATTGGTCATTAAGTGTTATTATAGGACAGAGAAATAGAGAATTTCCAAGCATCACTAACTTGCTAGTCTGCTAGTGCCATTCTAGTTAATTTCAACATGCATTCTCAGCCAGTAGCATCTTGTGGTTTGTCATATTTGGAAGAATTCATTAGTGATAAATCAGGCTAGCATCCTTTGTCCTAGGACAAAATTAATTTCTATCAGCTAAATGTAGGTGTTTTATACCCAGGGAGTCTGTGTGAAAGGGAGAACTGATTGGCGGACTTGACGTTGCTTCATAGTCGTTGGTTTCAGCATATATATAATAAAGTTTATTTTTCTATAAGACAAAGCGGAAAAAATCACGCATCATGATCATCTAAGAAAGTATTGGTGTGCCTCCTTGTCCGTGCGCATGCACATGCCACCGGCACTAATTCTGTGGGAAACTCTGGGTATAAATTACGGGTGTAACGAGTCTGAGACCGAACCTGTCGCGGTTCCGTCTCCCGGATCCCCCGGAACCCTCTGCCGCTGATAGAGCCTGATGAGCTCACATTACGTTACTAATGTGACAGAAGTCATTTTGGATTTCACAATTAACACGGCAACACAAATAAATCACAATATTATTATTCTGTTTAAATTTACGGAAAGCTGTAAATTAAAATTTTACACATTAGTAGGACTGTAATGGTACATGTATTCATCATGTATGGTTACTATTTTACATGTATTTTTGTATTTACAAATTACAAATTACTGGTCTTTTAATTAAATACATTTTCTCACACCAGTATTTTGTATTTTATTTTGCTACAATTGATAAGCAAGTATTTGTAATTAGTAACAAAATACTTTTTGATGTGCCCATCTCTGCCAGTCATCACTGCTCATAAGGCAGAGGGCTGCGGTGCTTGGACGACGATACAGGTGGACAGAATGGCAGTGTGGAGTTCTTTCAGCCTTGCTGGTATGATGATCCACAGGATATGCTAGAGACAGAGAGATCGAAAGCGAGCGAGAGACACGTCTCGGTGTACTGAAGGACAAACATGATGCACAACCGACATGTGTGCATGGTCTGTTATCCTGTTCCTCTCATTATGTTGGCTGATTTAAATTAAACTTTGATTAATATGAAACGGAATTTGCTACCAATTCAGTTCAATTCTCAAATCAGTTCTCAGAACATCCCGGTCAGTAATTTGCATATAGCAGCAGCACTCTGGTTGGCTGCAGATGAATGAAGCTGCATGCTGTGTCATGTCGGGAGCCTCTGCAAGCCTGTGTGTAACAGCACTGGGGACCTTCCCTGGGGGCCGGGGGACCCTGCAGCTAATCCTGCCGTATACCAACCAGTGCATTAGCCACAGTACAGTTTATGTCAAATACACTGAAAGGTTCGGAATAGGACTACTCAAGAACGATTGATCAACAGGCCTGACTGTAATCATACAAGTATTCATCATGTACATGCAAGGGTAAAATTGTTAAATGTTTAGGTCAGGGGACTGTCAGGCCCATACCAAAACCTCCTGAGGTAGTCCATTGTGGATTTTGAGGTGTGTTTAGGATTATTATGCAGCTGTAGAAGCTATCCTTTCTTTTTTATAGACAGTGATGTTAGCCTTCAGAATTTGCTTGTCTCGTGTCAGCGTACAGGTAGAAAACATTAGCCTTCAGTAAAACATGTTCTGTGGCATCTAACACACCAGGGGCGTTTCCGCATTTGCATACTTGACAGTATTTGTGCTCGTGTAACTGGTTTACATTATCTTCCATTGCTAAAGGCCAGTTCTAATACAAAGAACAGAGGATGGTAAAACCCCCCCGGATGTCATTCGTGCCCCGCCCTAAATTTTAAGGATACATCAGTTGTATCCTTACCGAATGAGCCCAATCCCATCATTCATTGTGCCCCAAGTTTGTTCTTGGGAGGCAAGTTCGCAAGACCGGTGTTGCCAAGACCACAAGTACAATCTTCGCATTTTTGCCATTGAGAAACACCACAGGACTTCTGCCCCCTGAGACCAACAATCCCAACACTGCAAGAAACAAGGGAACAAGAGGACTTGGGCCACTGACTGGATGGACAGCAGCGGCAGGATGAGGTGAAGTAGAAGCCGCATGCCAGCTTAAGATCTAGGACCAGGAGCAAGCACTCAATTGGATGTACATAAATTCAAAGACAGGACACCTGCAGCACAGCTTATCAGCTGTGGAATGTTACTGCTCTGGATCCCTAAACCAAAAACTGGCTAAACAAGACGCCCAAACCCGATGAAAAGATGCCAATCAATAAGAACCATGACCCCGCCCCCCCCCAAGGCGCCCACACTAACAGGCCAGTACCTGCTGGCAGATGCCAAGCACAAAGGAAACCAAGGTCATGTTTGCGTAGGTGTCACTACAACAGTGCACCACCGCAGTACAACAGTGCACCACCACTCCAGAGTCTGCCAACTCTTCCTGAAGGTCTTTTGCAGTGAAATAGGGGTTTTGATTTGCCTATCTAGCAATCCTATAAACAGATCTCGCAAATCTTTGGTCATCCCAACCTCCACCATTCTAGTTAAATGCCATTTCTTAATTACATTACATTACAAAGTGAGGAAACAGCTGCCTGAAAATGCTTTGCTAACTTCTTATAACCTTCTCCAGATTTGTGGGCATTAATCATTTTACTTTTCAGAGTGCTAGGCAGATGCTAGGAGGACCCCATGGCTGCCGATTGCTGATACAAAGTTTTAGGAGTCAGGTTGGCTCTGTCCCATTTGTCCCACTTGGGACGTCACCTCATGGGACAAAGGTAGTATTTATAAAGCTTTGAAATTTGCGTCACCTGGCCTCTCCTGAAAATGATTGTGAAAAAGCCACAGCCCTGATGAGCTAATTAAATTCTGAGACCTTAATAATGTGCACAAATTTATATCAATAATTACATCTCAGCTATATCTTGTAAGAGGTTATGTGTATTATTTACTGATTATGCTTGCTAATATTTTAACAGTTAATACTAATGAATCGGACCCTGGTTAGCCTTCCCCTTTATCTTCAGTCCTTCTACAACTTACGTGTTCCAGATGATGTTGGCTTTCTAAGTCATTTATGCATTAATGCAAAATTCATCATGTTTACTAATGTGACTGTAATTTACGTCTATGGGGGTAACATTGTTTGGTCTATTAAACATGACAACACTGACATCTACTGGTCTACTTCTGAAATGTAAAACGTAGTGAATCAAGGCAAAATGGTGTGTAATTGACCAGGCGCCGCTACTCAGGAGACACCTCATACAAGCAGCAAGAAAACTCATGCAAAATTCAAATGGCAAAAGTCCTGTGGTACATCAAAATCAAAACTGACCACCTAGTTTTAATGCAAAACGTGGACTGTCCGGGGTTCCCCAAGGACTGAGTTGGGAAACACTGCTGTAAGACCATCTGCACTCTAATGCTTTGATATGCAGCAGCACATCAGGTATTCAGCTGAACTAAGCGTTCCCTGTCACACATGTCTCTTGCCACTGGCTCTCCATTGCCAGTCCCATCAAGTTTATGTCCTGGCCTTCAGATCCAATAATGCACAGGCTCCCATCAAGAGGCTTCATAGGATTTACGTCCCATCTTACTCTCTTTGGTCAGCAAACCAATGCTGCTCGGATCTTCCTTCCCTACATGGGGGGTGTCACTCCTGACGGTTCTCTTGTGTGGTTCCCCTGTGGTGTAACAAGCTGCCGAATCAGGTCTGGTCACCAGGTTCCCTCTCCGCCTTCAGCCTTAAGTCCCATCTGTTCCACAAATTCCTCTACTAGCCTGCGGCCTCCCGACATTCCCTGAATGTTGCCCTTCTGGTTCTTTAATATTCGCTTCTTGCTTCGTTAGAAGTTGTTGTGCAGTAGCAGTAAGTGCCAATTCCCCTACTCCAGTACTGCTTACACGTGTACATGGGCATTGGCTGGAAACTCGGCCCAGCTGCACTTACGCCTAGCTGACCCCTCGACAGCACGCATGTTTTTCATGTGCTATTTGCTTCCCTAGAACATCTCTTTGGACAAAAGCACCTGCTGAATAGAAATAAGTGTAAAATGTAAATTGTGTTATGGGGGTGCTCTCCAGTGGCAGGATCCTCTGATCAGGAGTGATAGAGGGAACAAGTAACTAGAGGCAAAGGCAGGCAAATCCTCAGCATGCATGCAAAGCATCCGCGGACGGCAGAGCCTCGGTCTCCAGTCACATGCTACCCCTGGAAAGACCAAAAGGTACAAACACTCCCCGGCCAGCAATGTTACCGTGCCAGCATCAAGAAGGCCAAGCTGCAGAAAGATGCTGAAGCAATTATAGTGATATCAATGATATCAAGGGAGACGTTTACAGTTGATTATTAATTCATTCATATCAAAAATTAGGTACTCATACATAAGTTTTTGTTTCTTAGTGAAATTTTTTTGTCATATAAATATGCTCATTGTACCTATATTGTCCCCCCCCCCCAGGAAAAAGATTAATTTATGTGCTGCTAAAATATCCGTCACGGCATATTGTGTAAAAACACCTGAGTCGCTAGATGCTTGACAGCTAGATTACACAGCAGAGAATGAAGTGTGCAGTTGGGTCTCTCAGTATTTAGATATAATATTATTAGTATGTACTGATGCCAAAGGTGGCAGATGTAAAATCGTAATCCAAGACAGGAAATAGCGGCCGAAACCAAATTTATCTAAAATGGATAATAAATACTCCCATTCAATATGGTGAAAAGCCTATTCACCATCAAGGGAGATGACCTCAGGTGTGGCTGTAGAGTGATCAGAATACAAGGTGTTTAACAAACAACAGACATGAAAAACAATTACCTTTTTGAAATGAAGCTGTTCTGATCTGATGGGATAATAATATTCTCAAGATGAAGGGCAAGGGTTGAACGACCCATGACTGCAGCTGTCGAGGTTAAGCCCTTCCAAGGGACGTTTATTGAGGGAATGGGGGAACACACGAGAGCAGCACAGACACAAACAACAACTGACCGGGGAAACAGGACGCAGACCGACTATATATGGCAGGACATCAAGGATTAAACACAAGGCATCTGTACAGGGCTAACAAGCGGAGTAAAATATAAGACAAAGCTCAACGAGGGACAGGTGCGGTGAATCAAGCCCCGCCAGAGGCCAAAACAGGGGAAACGACATGAAGGGTGGGGCTGAGCACGACAGAAGGGTCTTGGCAAGGATTTTATAATCTCTGTTTAGTAGGCTGATCGGAATTTCTGAGAGTCCTTGTTTTTTGTCACTGAATTTATAGCCTCAGACAGAATTTTTGTGCATATTTTGGAAAATAGCATGCTTAGCACAGTAGACCATCAAAGCAATAATGCTGTGTAAAATTCACATGTACACCCATCTTGAGCGCTCAAGTAGCTGCCCCCTGCTGTGTCACAATGTCACACAGGTTAAATGAAGAGGACACATTTCGTTGTTGCTCATTGTGTGCTGTGGTGTGTCAACAATGACAATTAATCACTTTCATCAGAGCCAGGAACTTCCCTACTTTGTAAAGCACTAACAGCCTTCTAAAAGGGATTGCAGGGTTTGTTTCTTTTTGATTTGCCACTAAGTTCTGATATTAGATTATTGGTTAAAGATAAACAATCTCTCCATTTTCATAAATATACTGTCTCGTCCTCACCTCAGTCTTTCGGTCTCTTGGACGGATGAGAGTTTTGCACATAAAATGACGGGAAACCACTGAACCACTAAGTAATGTGTACAGGTAACGTGTACACATAATGTGTACAGGCAATATGTACAGGTAATGTGTACAGACAATGTGTGTAGATAATGTGTACAGGTAATGTGTACAGGTAATATGTACAGATCATGTGTACACATAATGTGCAGAGTTAACGTGTACAGCTAATGTGTACAGGTAACATGTACAGGTAATGTGTACAGGCAACATGTACAGGTAATGCATACAGGTAACATGTACAGATAATGTGTGCAGGTAATGTGTACAGATAACATGTACAGGTAATGTGTACAGGCAACATGTACAGGTAATGCATACAGGTAACATGTACAGATAATGTGTGCAGGTAATGTGTACAGATAACATGTACAGGTAATGTGTGCAGATAATGTGTTCAGGTAACGTGTACAGGTAATGTGTACAAGTAATGCATACAAATCATGTGTACAGGTAATGTGTACAAATAACATGTGCAGGTAATGTGTACAAAACATGTGTACCAGTAACATGTACAGGTAACGTGTACAGGTAATATGTATAGGTAATGTGTACTCTTTATCCTGGCAAGGCTCTTGTCATTTGAAATGCATCATGGGAATACAGCTGATTGTGATGACATGTGATTTTCTCCTCCGCTGATAATGGTCTTCCTGGTACCTGGAACTCTTGATTGCTTGATATTTAATACTGAAACAGCCACTTCTATTTTCCAGAATGTATTTATATATGTAGAGTCTCAGTATGAAAATAAGATTAAATTTGTGTTGTAATGTACGTCCTTGACAATAAAACAAGCTAAGCAATATCTAGTGGTGTTATTTAGCACCTCATTATTCCAAAGCAATATATAACTGAGGAAAGTTTTAGGTGGTTAAGGGCCTTGCTTAAAGCCACAGTGCAGTACTCTGTGAGCCCTGGTATTTGAACCTACAACCTTCTGGACATATGTTCAGAGCCCTAATCCACCTAATCCACCTGATGACAAAGGCTGTCAGGCCATCCTGTCTGTTTGTCCACATTTAAAGGTCATGCCACCCCCCCCATTCTTTTTTCCTGGCCCTTCACAAACAGACATGCTGTATTCATGTCCAGACTCAGAGATGTGGTTAAAGGTCAGTGTTTATTGAACTTCTTACGGAATGGTTATCAGCACCAAGCCTTCAGGTCGCAATGTGCTCACTTCCTACACCGCTGCTGCTTCTCGTGCAGCTGATAGACCTGCTCACAGGCCACAGACAGGCCCACCACCAGGGACACAAACTCCTCAAAGCTGATCTCTCCATCCCTGTTGGCATCCAGGTCATTCCTGATTTTATCCACAACAGTGGGGTCCCTTTGTGCCTGGGGGGAGGGGAACAAAGGGGGGGGGGGGAGAGTGTGACCTTGGAGAGCTGAGAGAGAGGGAGAGGGAGAGAGAGAGGGAGGGAGAGATAGAGAGAGCGAGACTTGGAAACTGCTTTATTTACACAAAAGGAACTCCAGCAAACATCAGAAACTTAAAGAAAGAAAATAGATGAACCAGAATTACATAAAAACCATAGCAAAAAAGCAAGAGAGAGTGAGAGTGAGAGAGAGGAAGGGAGAAAGAGAGAGAGCGAATGAGAGGGATGGAGAGAGGGAGAGGGAGAGGGAGAGAGAGACCGTGAGAAAGAGAGCGAGAGAGAGGGAGGGAGGGAGAGGGAAGGAGAGAGCGAGAGAGAGAGAGAGAGAGAGAGAGGGTGAGGTAGCCAGAGGCCAATGTCCCACCTTGAGAAAGCTAGATAACTCAGTCTCCATCAGCTGCTTGAACTCCAAGCGTGACAGAGTATAGTTGTTGCCTGTTTTCTTGGAGTATTGATGGAAAACAGTGACAAGCAACTCTATGGCTCTCTCCAGGTCACTTGGCATGGCTAGACGGACCTGACGGAAAGAGGGAGTCACAGTGGGGTCATGTCAAACCATAGAGTCAGAGCAGTGCACTGCACTGGCTTCCTGTAGAAGGTACACTGTAGCAGTATAGTGCACAGGCTTCCCTTAGGAGATACGCTATAGCAGTATAGTGTAGAATAGAAAAGAATAAAATAGAAAGATACTTTATTTATCCCCTAAGGAAAATTATTGTGTCACAGCAGCAGATGTGTAATCAAAAACGTATATAAAATCGTATAAACAATACAAAACAATATAAACATCAAGTTAAAAATAGAGCAAATAAAATTATTACAAATATAGCAAATAAATAAAGCAAATAAGATGTAACATACAGACAGGTAGTGAGAAATGATGGGTGACTGTACCTAACTTGGTAACTGTGAGTAAATAAGTCATCTGTTAGACAGAGATGAGCTGTTATACAGTGATATTGCAAATGGCAGGAATGATTTCCTGTAGCGTTCCTTGTGGCAGCGGAGCTGAGTGAGTCTGTAGTGTGTCATGGAGGGGGTGGGACGGATTGTCCATGATGGAGAGCAGTTTGCTCAGTGCCCTCCTGTCCCGCACTGTCTCTGTAGTGTGTCATGGAGGGGGTGGGACGGATTCTCCATGATAGAGAGCAGTTTGCTCAGTACCCTCCTGTCTTGCACTGACTCAAACGTCACCAGGTTTTGTCCAATGATTTGTCCAGCTTTTTTAATGATTTTATTTAGCCTGCTGGTGTCTCTGACACTGATGTTACTCCCCCAGCAGACCACAGCACAGTAGATGGCACCTGCCACTACAGACTGGTAGAACATCTCCAGCATCTTACTGCATACATTGAATGATCTGAGCTTCCTCAGAAAATAGAGTCTGCTCATCCCCTTCTTGTACACAGCATTGGTGTTGGTGCTCCAGTCCAGCTTGCTGTTCAGATGTACACTGTCCACCTAGCTGTCCACCACCTCCACCTCCTTCCCTAACAATTCGATGGCCCTGGTCGAGAATTATTATTTTTTTTTAATGGGTTACAGCTGAAGAAGGGGTTTGTCCCCCGACTTCTCTTAGCGCTCTTATCTTAGGAAAGATAAGAGCAGTAAGAGCAAGACCAATCGTGCGTTCCTTTACCCTCGGGAGGTCGGAATCCGAGTCAGATTCCGAGCCTCGAGGCCGGAAGTGATAACATGTGCGCTCCCGTCTCCCAAAAATCCGAGACAAAATCTCGGTGCAGTGCAGAGTACACCGAGTTTCGTATTCAAGATGGCTGCCCAGTGCAAAGACTGTAGGTGG